>JANHFL010005093.1:255986-271272 GCA_032468155.1 Oxyrhabdium leporinum
TTCCTTCCTTCCTTCCTTCCTTCCTTCCTTCCTTCCTTCCTTCCTTCCTTCCTTCCTTCCTTCCTTCCTTCCCTTCAAAGCCGATCTTAATCACAGTTTTTTCTAGTGATAGTTGTTGGTATTTTTCTTTCTATCGCATTTTAACTTATTACATTGTTTTTTGAACCCATTGCCATTCTCTCATAAATTACAAAATACTTGTAGAACCAGCCAAATCCAATTAAGGCAGCTTAAGCTAGAGACATGGGACAGCTTTTGGAGCTATTCATTGTTACAATATTTTTGAAAACATTTCTATCTACATTTACCCTGGTTCAAGTTATTTATTTATTTTTATTCTATTTACATCCTGCTTTTATTATTTTTACAAGTAACTCAAGGCTGGGAACATATCCAACAGACCTTCCTCTGCCTGTTTTCCCCATTTTATAGATATAGAATTTAAACCACAATTGAATATACTTTTTCATGGATATTACAACTATGGGAGGAACAATTATTATTGCTAAAGCCAAGAAGTTTGAGGGAGGAATATGGGGAGAATCTCATGTTCTTTCTGTACCCCTGTGATAGTTTGAAGAAAAACACTTTTTACATATACTTTGTACTGCCCATGTATGCTTATTTGACCATTTACTCCAACAAAATTAAAAATTTGTCTCTGAGCAATTTGGTATTGTATGGAATGATTAACATCATCTTTTTTTTCAGAAATGTCACAAATGAAACCTTGTCAAGTTGCCTTATTTAACCTATGTCGCTGTGCTCTTTTCCAGTATTTTTTTTGGTGCCATCCCTAAATATATTTCTGTTTGAAAGCTGCAAACTTCTCATGCATGGTATATGAGGCCCAAAAGCAAGGCAAAGTCCCAAAAACATTAGCATGTATGCAGGAAGTAGCTTTTTGATAACCAGGATGAGAAGATTGGAAGTTATCATATCGGATGGTTAAATGGATGGATAGGTGGATGGCTGGCTGGCTGAAGTTTATATCCTATCTCTCAAGAATTCAAGGTGGCACACACGAAACTACTTCCTCCTAGTTTGATCTATAATAACAGTCCTGTGATTTGCACTGTGCTGAGAGAGTGTGACTGATCCAAATTAGTAAATTTCTTTAAGCGTTCTTGTCTGGGGCAGGCTAGAACCTGAGTGTCTTGTCATGTAAGCTCTGTTCTTTACAGGGATTTCAATTAAAGCAGTGCTTTAATGCTGGCTGCTGAATGAAAAACATTGAAGCATTCTAGTCCTTCCACCCAATGACTGTGTGTCTTCCTTTAAACACATTTGATGAAAGGAAACAGCCACCTATTTGTGTAAATGAGACAGAAATAAGCCATAGAGCTGTTTATGAACAGGGGAGGAAATTCTGAGTTAAAACTACAGTGGTGAAAAATAATAATAGACTTGAAATTTTCTGCTCCATAAATATCCCATAAACCTTTAGCGCTCTCCTTTCATGTATCATCTTTCATTGATCTGTCAGCTTTTCCAGTTGCATCCAAATTTCTATTTCCTTATCAAGTATTGCATATGGCAATCTGCGAAAAGATTAAGGATGGAATCATACAGATACATGTTACAAAGTACAGGATAGCTTCTGTCATGCTGTGTTGATATCTCTTATTCTTCCCTTGACTGTTGAAAATACATTTAGCAATAAGCAAGCAATCTTTGGTCTAGCCTGATGCTTTTTTTGCTTTGGTGAGGTAACTGCTGACAGATCCAGAGAAACAAGACAAGGGCATCTGGTTTCTGAGGGATGACTATCAAGATAGCTCCCAGTCATTTCTGAAATGGATTTTTGAAATTATGGTTCACTGGCAAATTAAAGCATTTTGAAATATTGATATGCATAAAACTGAGCTGTAATGAAAGGTCAGTGTGCTTTCTTTCAAAGAAGAAGATAGAACATATGTGAATGAGAGACAGGCTGATCTAATGTTTTTCTAGCTTTGCTGCTGACCAGTTAACGTATTCGGGAATTTCTAATGTTCTGCCAATCTGCCATTGTTTTTCAGCAGCCCAGCCTTTTGAAGCATTGTTATATCTGCCAAAAATAACAGTAAGAATAACCTTAAGAAGATCACTAATCAATAGAGAGATATTTCTTTCAGCTCTCTTATCACTCACCTCAATGTCACCTCTAGAACCCTTTTCTTTTATCCTTTTTAATCTCTCATACCTTTTCTAACAGAACGAATACTGTCTGTTAAAGTCTAAGTCAAGTGAATTATTTAGTGCATGCTGCCTTTGATCAAAATAAATTTCTGGCACCACTTGTTGAGCTACAGGCCTTGTAGGAGGATAGCCATGTTAGTCTTATGGTAGCCAAAATCAGGAGTCTAGTAGAACCTTTTCAGACTTAAACATTTTATCAAAAGGTTTAGTCATTCATGACTGCAGCTCACTTTACGAGATGCAAGATGAAAAATGCAAGATGAAGTTAATAATAGAGTTGAAAGTTCAATCTTTCCATCAATCAATCAATCAGAATAGAGCTGGAAGGGACCTTGGAGGTCTTCTAGTCCAATCCCCTGCTCAAGCAGGAGACCCTGTACCATTTCAGACAAGTGACTGTCCAATCTCTTCTTAAAAACCTCCAGTGATGAAGCACCCACAACTTCTGAAGGTAAAGCTGTTCCCCTGGTTAATTGTCCTCACTGTCAGAAAGTTTCTCCCTAGTTCCAGGTTGCTTCTCTCCTTGATTAGTTTCCATCCATTGTTTCTCGTCTTGCCTTCTGGTGCTTAGGAAAATAAGTTCACCCCCCTTCTTTGTGGCAGCCCTTCAAATACTGCTATCATCTCCCCCGCTAGTGCTTCTTTTCTCTTGACTACCCTAGACTTGTTGCTCTGATGAAGTAAGTTGCAAATCATGAACCTTATGCCTTTTTATAAATTGTGTTAATCTGAAAAGGTGCCATCAGGCTGTTGGTTTTTGTGCTACAAGAAGCAACCCCGGGTCTCTCTTTCTTTAGCAATAGGAGACCATCTTTTCCGCCATACGCACTCAGTACCCATGGGTTGAAGACTCTGCATAAATACTTGCTTACGCTGAATGTACTCCTGTACCATACAGCTCCAAGCAGCTGCTAGCATTCCAGAGGCCTGAGAGATGCACTAAGCACTGTAGTAAGAACAGTGTGGGCAAGATAAGAAAGACTGGTTGGCAGTTTCACAGGCTGCAAAAACATACATTAAAATTTCCTTGCAATCTCCCCTTCGGAGGTGGATGCTCTATCTCAGGAATGCAAAATCTGTTTTCCTTGATCCTTATTGCAGCCCTCCCCCAGGCTGTCTCAGAATGATGGGGGGGGGGGAATTCCAAAGTTTAGGGGCCCTCTTTTGGTGACAAATTAAATGCCTTAGCTTTTTTTCCTCATGTATTCCGAAAGGTACTTTCCCAGTGAGTCTTCATATTCTTGATTTAGCCAGCCCATTCTGTGTTGTGATTCTTGAAGAGAAAGATTGAAATGTCTTTCTTACCACCACCCCCGCAAACTTCTGGAATTTCCCTTGAGAAGATGTGACAAAACAGAGCATTGCTCATATCTATTGTGTAAGTCATACATTTGGATAACATTAGTGAGGGGAAAAATAGACATATGAGTCACCAATTCCCCAGTAGGAATACTCATGTGATAGTAGAAAGGGACGCAGGATCTATTTTCATTTTTTTTTATTGCACCATCAGCAAATGGTCAATTAGTCTTGATGATGATAAAACTGCTAAAGTGTAAGGCATAACAATCCTTGCTCAATGAGGTGTGTGTCTTTCACTCCTGTCCAGTTCAAACACTGGCTGCTGGGTGACTGATAACACTGTCAGTTTGTGATTAAAACCAGTTACATCATCACATACTCTATGACAAGTCATCTCGCTCCCTTCCAGACAAAACAAACATTTTGGATAAGTCTAAACCAAACATGTTATCCACAGATGAAAAAATAAACAAACAGCAGGGCGATATTGCTAAAAATAAAATGTTACAAGTTTGGGGAAATACAGACTTGTTTGGTGAGAGATTTCTGGGTTTTGCCAAGTGTGCTAAGAATTTACTTGCTCAGTAATAGGAAAATTTCAAAGACTATACTTTTATTTTTTTAAAGGATGATGTCAGATCAAGTAATGCACCAGAAAAACAGTCCTCCCTTGAGAAATAATCAGTGCATTTTATGTATATAAAATATGAGGCATTATTTCTACAGAAAGATAATTTTTAGGGTGGAAATCTTCATACAGACAATCTGACTTGCATTCAGAAGGGAAACAAGTCTAGGTACATCAAGAAATGTATATATGCTTTAGTTTGGAGACTATTAATTATACATCATTCACAAATAGAAATGACATTAGTGCATGCACTAGCAGATCTGTCTTAATTGAGTTTTCTTTTTTCTTCTAGCCAGATAGCTTAGCTTTTCTCTCTGTTGATTTTTTTAAAAATCAAAGTTTGGTGCTAATTCATTTCTGATTTTCAAGGAACTGTTCTGCTTTTAATTTTGATTTTGCAGTTGTATTGGCAGTTTGCAGAGGAAAATTAGCCTACCGACAGATAGTGTAACCCCACTAGAATATATGTCCAAATATATGTCTCCTGCTGATCAAATGTCATTTTACTTACTTTGAGGCAGATTTTATAGACCTATATATACATCTTGTACATATACAAGATGTATATATACAGGCACACAAACACAGATACATTTTGAGAATATTTCCTATAAAGCATCTGGGAGGACAAAAGTGTTGTTTTTTTTTCTCCAAAGAATGACCGTTATAAGAAAGCTTCTTCTTTAGTGTGATAATTGAGCCATTGACATGATATGAAGCCAGATCCAGAAAGGTCAGGACTTTGCTGATAAAGAAATATGCAAAGATTACCCTGCATATCTCACTGATTTCAATAAGGCAATGAAGAACGGTCTTTAAACTCTTCAACTAAAATCATTGACCTGTCATTAAAGTGTGCTTAGCTTTCACTGGACCCGGTATTTGTTATCTACATGGAACACCTGGGATCAAAACTGAATGAAAGTTTTTGGTAACTTCAAGAACACCCTTGAAGAATTGTCTTGTAGGAAAGTACTGTTAAAGTCAGACCTGCAAATTCATTTGCCTACCTGATGTATGAAATGGCAGCAGGCTTTGCATCTGTAGCTGAAATATTTCACTTTGATTGTGAATTATTGGGATTAAGATCATCAGTTGCGAATATAAATAATCTCTTAAGAAAAGTGACTGCACTGCACCACTCCTGTATCGCTGCTTTTCTATGATGTAGATCAGTGTTTCCTAAACTGGGCAATTTTGTAATATATAACTTCAGCTCCCAGAATACCCCAGCCAATATGACCGTAATTAAGAAGAATTTTTCTTGGAGTTGAAGTTCACACATCTAAGGCTACCTTCTCTGCTTCCCCTCTGTGGACTAAATACTTCCTCAACCAGATCTGGAGGCATCTGAATGTTTCTCTCAGAGTATGCATTCTGTTGAGGAATGAGATTCAGTGGGATATTTCCTATTGTGCTGGTCTAATAGGGAGTTAAGAATTGATAATTTGATCAATACAAAAGTCAAATAATGTGTTTCACAAGATGAAATATTCTACAGCATTATTATTGTCTGAATAGATTATTTTAACCAGAGAAGTAAAACTGAAAAGCATGCTGTGTTAAATACGTATAAGCGCAATCGTGCTGAAGTTAAGCTCTGTTAAACTTTATCGATTTTGCAGTGATTAAGTGAAGTTTAATTCACCACTAAAACTTAAATGATATAAAAGTGCTGGATTTTTCTATATGCACATATACAAATCCTCAGGTTTTAATTTTAATTTCATTGGGACTATTTGCTTTGGCTCTTAGAAGCAGTTAATTAGTCTATTGTACACGGCTACGGTGATTAAGACAGACCAAAAAAAATGGTGTGAACATTTAAGTGAAATGAAATGTAAAATAAAAACCTTCTTAACAAGTTTAAATTGTGAATATGTCCAGCAGCTCAAAATTGTCCAAAGTCAACCTAGGTTCATCTTCACTTCTTATCTCAAAATGCTGAAAGTATCATGTCCCAGTCAATGCTCACCTACAGCTGACAAACAAAAGAGACTCCATTCTTATCCTCTTAACCCTTTATCTTGTGGGGGTTTAAAGAACTATCAGTCTCCTGAGACTTCCGTGATGAATACATAGTAAACACAAACTTTCTGAAATTTCTCCTTGTTCAGAAATAACCAACCTAAACTATAGGTAGTCCTCAACTTACAAGCACAATTGAGCCCAAACTTTCTGTTGATAAACAAGGCATTGGTTGCGTGAATGTTGCCTCATTTTATGATCTTTTTTGCCACAGTTGTTAAGTGAGTTACTGCAACTGTTAAGTGAATCAGGCGGTCATTAAGCAAAACTGGCTTTCTCTGGTGACTTTGCTTGTGAGAAGCTAACTGGAAATAAAGATCACACGATGCCAGAACAGTGCAGCTCTCGTAAATACCTGTCAGTTGCCAAGTTCCCGAATTTCAATCACATGACTATGGGGATGTTGCAATGGTCGTAAGTGTGAAAAATGATCATAAGTCACTTTTTTCAGTGCCATTGTACCCTGAATGGTCACTAAATGAGTGGTTGTAAGTCAAGGACTACCTGTACTCTGTTTTCTCCATAGTAAAGAGATAAAAATGGGCATCTCAAGAACCCCTGCATTCATTGAGAAGTGTCTTCAGCCTGGTGATTCTTCCAGGTTATGGGTTCTCCTGATAATACATCTTGAGGAAAAAATGTGCTTGACCTTAGAAAACGTTTACCAGTAGGTTACCAAGGAAAGGCCAAACAGCTCTTACCTATCTGAACTGCTAATTTAGAGAGAGCTCTTGACATTATTCTGAAGACCCCAGGAAATGAGAACAAGGACCAAAATTACCATCCTCTATATTAGAATATCTCAGTCCATTATGGGAACCATCGTTTTCAGAGTTAGTGATGTAACAAAGGCACATGACATTGCAAGAGAGATGGTGCGGGATGCTTGGTTCGTGATTCTTTTATTTTATATGCCTAGTTCAAGAAACGCTTCTTTGTTTTGCTGTCCAAGTCGAGATTTTTTTCTCCCATACCTTATGGATCAATTAAAACAAATGTTGACTTTTTCGGGAAGGGACTGACTGATCAATCACTGGCAAAAGAGTTCCCTGGCAAAGGAGGAGCTTTTTTTTTTTAAAAAAAAGAAAGATCTGGTTTCTATCGTTTGAAGGAGAAAATTAAAAAGTCACATGAATACTTTCACATTATTCGGATTGACTGAGAAATGCCGTGATGACTAATGTTCCTTCTCATGCCATTCAGTCCCCTTGACTCCTAGAAATCAATTTCTGTCTTCATTTTCCCCATTCCCAGTGAGTTCATAAACCATAAGACACTGAGGCCATTTCCACAGCAATGATTTATAGAGTCTTATAGCGTCATCCGGCCATCGCCGTGGCGATATATCAGTAACGAAGACAGGATTTCTATTAACACAGCAATGGCTGGATGATGTTGCAAGATACTATAAATCAGGAACGCAGAAAGGACCTGAGGCCCTTTTTTGCATGAATGTCTCCAAGCACTGCCCTGGCTTTCTGTAGTAGATAAAAAAAACACCACCGCTTGGTAGATGAGCTGTCTGTACTATCACCATCATAGAATCTGACTCACTTTGTTTCTTTGATGCAGATCCCACCAGGACCCACTATATACCAGCCTTACCTCTGCAGATCTCTCCTCCTGTTTTTTTGTGCAAGGTAAAAATATGTGCTGGCATATCTAATTGCTAGGTAAGAAAGTCCTTTGGAAAAGGTTGTGGCAGCAAGTGAGGAAACTATGCCTTTACAATCATCCTTTTGGCAGAAAGAAATTAAAAGCCTCTCCCCTCCCCTTCTGCTTCTTGTAAATACATTATAAATCTTGGGTAATCAGAGTAACCGGGATTGGTGGGAGGAAAGGGCATAAGCCCTGTTTTACTTGTTGTTTTACAGCTGATCTTTGCAAGGTGAAGAGAGAATGAAATAAGACCACCTTTCTGGAAGAATGGAAGCGTGCCTGGCTGCCCATCATGGAGAATTAAATCAGTGAAGGGTGGAAATGAAGCCCAGGGCTTGTAAAAAGCCACACAGGAAGTTAGAGGATTGCGAAAAGCTCCTCCAACATTTCTAACACAGGAATTGACTCCCGGGTACGGAGAAGCCTTTAGGGGTAGGTGAATGTGATCCCTTGGAGCTTTTCTAATAGAGATCAGTTTGCTGGGGGGACTTGGGGATTTTAAATGTACAAACAAATGCAACAGAAAAGATGGCTCGAGCATAATTTGGGGCACTATGTTTGACATCTAAATTAATGAGGCACTCCAGATCATTGCAACCCATTTATATAGAGACCCCTTCTTCTAGAACAAGCTTGTTACAGATAATAGGACCCCTTGCTCGAGAGATAAAATCTGAAGTGCAGGGTCTGAGGATTTTCAACGTTTGGCATCTACTAAATGCAGGCAGGGCATTTACATCAGTGAAATTTAGTCTGTGACAGTCATGTTGCAAGAAAAGATTAGTTGCTTACATAACTGACGAGTATGACTGAGAAGGGAATATAGTCAGGCAATTGCCTTGCTATGAATAATAATTTCTGTACGCTATTTAGCAATTTTTATTGTACACATCTGCCCCTTTCAGCATTCTGAACTGAAAAATATCTTCCTGTGTTAAGTCGATCAACACTGTTAAAGTCTTGTTATATTTATTTTCTAAATACTTCTTTTCATTACAATTTATCCTTGGTTGCCACTGTTGTCACACTGTCTGAGGTAGACCAGATCAGAAGGAGATACCACCAGATATTGTAGAATTCTGCTCCATTGATCAAGGCTGTAACAACAGATTTTGAAAACCTGACAGTGCTTCCCCTCCTCTCCCTCTTATACCAAAGAAAGTCAAGATGAGGCAGTCTTGAGTTTCTTTCTCACACTTTTTTGCCTTCCTAGACTGGGCTCATGTTTTACTAACAGCCTCTGCATATCTTTTCCAAGGTCCTCTCTGTGCTCCTCTACACCTATGAAACAATTCAAGGTAACTGCATCACTCATTAATTTAGCTTTATTGTTCCTCTTATTGACCTTTTGTTAGGATATACTTCAAGAAAAAGAATTATGATTGTCAGTATCAGGATAAACCAAATCAGTCTTCTGTTTTCTCAAAAGAGTCGATGACCCATAAATAATTTTTGGGATTCAATACCAACCTCTGGGGTAGCACTTTGCTCAGGAGAACGGTCGTAGCTGAAAGACATCTTTTTTTCTTTGCTGTGGAATACGAAGGAAAAGAACAAGCATCAGGCTGGCTTTGCAAATCCAAAATTTTTGGGACCTTTATCCACTGGGCTCCACGTCCATCTCTAGTAATCCTGTGGCAAGAGTCTGCAATGATTCTGGTTGGTTTTTGCAAAGTTAACAACAATAAAACATTTTTAAAGCTGAGTTTCTGTTAGTGATATAACCCTACACGCTAAAGCAAAAACAGCATAAAATTCATTTGCAAGGCCAATGCATTCAGAGAACTGGTAGAGCAGAAGTTATGATTTCTCTTCCACCAGATTTCACCCTCAGTCATGTGATCCCAACCCAAGCTAACCCAAGATCGCTTTACTGAAAAGTAACAAGGCAGAGACTTCCAAAAAGTTGCTAAGATTGTATGATACAACTACATTCTCTCACACGTGCAGTTTCTTTCGGTAGATGAACGAAAGGGCAGGCACATCGTGATTGTTTTCCTCCTTCAGTTTTTTATGAGGTTGGCTTTCTTGGGCAAGCACACACACACTTTCCAAGCAATCATAATGAACTGCGGTTTCCCAAATACAATTTTTAGTTGTCTAAAACCTCATCCTGTGTAAATGTGAAATTCAAAAGCATTCTTGGGAGTAGGATTATTGTTTAGTGTACCCCAGTTTCCCATCTTAACTACAGGAATAATAATAATAATAAATTAAGCTGGACTTAGTGGATGCCAAGAAGTTATCGTAGGCTGCCAAGCTGGGGGGTCTGTTTTGTTTCAAAAATGTGTTTCCCCCAAAAGTTTCTAAATTCCATTTTTTCTTTTTGAGTTTGGCTGCAGACCGTCAGTAATTTTGACCCTTGGGAGAAGAGGAGGCCTGAGATGATGATGATGATGATGATGATGTAATTGTGCATAGGGCTTAGAAACTTGAAACCATTTTGTGGGCTCCAGTGTCAGATGCATAAAGCTCACTTTTAGCTGTCTTTCAGCATCCGACCCTAACCTAATATTGGGTTGTACTGTTAACATATGACAATTTGTGTTTGTTGCAACTAATATTTTTCCTTATATTTCGGGCTTGAATTTCGAACAGAATTTATTTAGAAGAGCTAGTATCCATTTGAATGAAATAAACATTACCTGCTGCCAACAAGCCTTAATTTTTCTTGAGAGCGTTACTGAAATTTTCGCAACTCATTAAGTAGTTGTTGCTAACTATCATTGCTTTTGAACATGCACACTGCACATTTTATTTTCCGAATGCCTTCATGATACTAATTAAGCCTCAAATGTTGCCATTATTGAGTTGGTAATGTGCCAACAATCACAAAACCCCATAAGAAGCAACTTCTAAACATGTGTACTTTTTTTAAAAAAAGAAAACCATCAAACAAGAAAAGGAGGCGGATAAAAAGCCTGTGTCTGAAGTAAAAGCTGTATTAAGAGTCTTATCTCAAAAACATCATTTTCACACTCTGTGTAGAAGGAAATTAAAATTCAGTAGTTTTACTTGTCAAAGATGTGGCCCACGTTGTGATATTACTGTTTGAAGGAGCTGGACGTCTCTCAGGGTAGGCCTTAGTTAAAACGTAAGTTAACAAACATTTAATGTATGCCTACTAAATTTATACTGGATTGGCAATCCGCTACAGCAAATTTTGATATCACAAAACCTTATTTAAAATTTCACTGGCCTCATTATTTCTACGGCATGTTGGCCAGTTACCCTATTTGTGTTAAGACACCAGGCTAGAAAGCAGGAGACTGTGAGTTCAAGTCCTGCCTAGCCATGAAAACCTGCTGACTGACTTTGGGCCAGTCACTCTCAGCCCAACCCACCTCTCAGAGTTGTTATTGTGGGAAAAATAGGAGGAGGAAGATGTGTTGGATATGTTTGCCACCTTGGATTGTGTGCAAAAATATTTTGAGTGTGTCAGATCATGCAGTATTAGACATTGGGTGGAAGAAGCAAATGTACTAAACTCTGATTGTTTATATTTTGTGGGTATAATTTCTCTCATTCACTCCAGGTTGGGAGCTGCTGAATCTATGGACATGACAGAGTGCCATCTTGCAATCTTACCTATGAATCTGAAAGAAGGACCATAGTTTTTGGCAATCACAGCTACACCTTCACACCCCTACTCCACCTGGGTTAGGGAAAGCTCAGAGTCACTGGTCCAGTATTGACCAGCACTGACAAAATAATCCATTACTAAAGGATATCACAGTTGCAAGAGTTCCTCAGGTTGCCAGTGTGTGTGTCCAACTGCAGTGCCAAGTGCTGGTTGTTATCTTTAAAGCCCTACATTTATCAGAGCCTGGATATCGAAGAGAGCACCTTTTCTAGATTGATTCGGCCTAGATAACCCAAGTGGGCCTACTTAAGAGTCAGGAAGGAGGGACAGGAGAGGGAACCCCTAACATGGGTCTCTGGAAGGTTTTTGGACGGACAATGAAATCAGTGGTACCTATATTTGGCATAATAATTTCACTGTCAGTGTATATCTTCATCTTACATATTTTTAATATTTGTAAATGTCTAGAATCCATTAGGGTTGAGGCCAGGATAAATTACATAAACAAATAAATATTGACATATTACTACATCTGGTGGCAGGGTTTATTTAGCTACTAAATTCTGTTATTTTATGAAGGAATTTGAAAAATTGGCAACACAGTGTAATCTTAGTAATTAATTTTATTGCTAATTTTGTTGTCCATTTCCCCAAAGATTTATAAAATGGTTCAATATAAAAAAATAATTCAACATAGTGTCATAGAAGCATTTGTAATACATAAAGAAATTAATAGTTGCCAGATTTACTATTTACTAAAATACTACAAACCTAAAATAGATCTGGGAAATGAGATTTTGAAATCTTGAACAATCCTTTAGTTATCGATCATTTTGTCAATGTTGATCTTTGTTTTTAAATTATATTCATAAAGTAATGATTGGCAGAATACTTCCAGCTAGACAAAAGTATTTTTAGGAGGAAAATAATATTGACTGTGGATATTTAAATTATATTTCTTTGTTTAGGATTAGTTATGTACTAAAACATGTAAACTTGCTTTTTTAATTGCTGTCCAATCTTTGTTTTTGTTCATTATTTTTATTGCAACAATATAATAGCAACATTTTGTGGGTTTTCTTGATATTTTTAATAACAATGTCAAAATGGTGAATGTGAAATATTCCAGATACCCTGGAGCTGCATTTCCTAAAATTCTCAGTCGATATGAGTAAGAATAAATATAAATTCACCGACTTTAGGACCGTATCTGTAAGGAACAGTTTTGAAGCAAAAATGAAATTGAACAACTGTGTTGAGCTGTACAAAATACTGAGAAACTAAGAATGTTCCATGTCTGAAGTAATCACTTCCAATTTTGATTAAAATTGACCGATTGATTGATGAATTTCTAGGCTGACCCATTGCAGTTAATGTGAAAGATTTTTGTTTCTGAAATAATTTATTTTATATGGGGAGAACTTTCTTAGACTCACTAGGAACGACGTAAACAAGACAGGTATGACGGAGATCTTAAATTCCTCTCCCTTTCAGGTGTTTAGATGCTTATGTTACTTTACTCTTATAAATATATATACAGGTAGTCCTTGACTTACAACAGTTCATTAGTGATTGTTCAAAGTTACAACGGCACTGGAAGAAGAGACTTATGACCATTTTTTCTTCAGCTTTCGCGACCTATTGACAACCGATGTCAATGGGGAATCCAGATTCACCTAACAACTATGTTACTAACTTAACAAACGCCCTCATTCACCTAACAATTGTGGCAAGAAAAGTCATAAAATGGGGCAAACTCACTTAATAAATATTTCACTTAGCAACATAAATTTTGGGTTTAACTGAGATCACAACTCAAGGACTCTGTGTGTGTGTGTGTGTACATACATACACACATATATGTATTCCTCTCGGAGTATAAGCCTTCTTTTGGAAGGAATATCTTCCTTTTCACCATAGCACTAACGAAGTAAGTTGAGACTTTCTTTTATTTCTTGGAGATCTTTCTCCAGTTGGAGAAACTGAGGGCAGCTTTCAAAAAGAGAAACCAAGTGGGCCAAGTTGAGCTCCCTCTTCATGGGGACTGAACCTCAGTTTCCAGCTGAAATTCAACACTTTCCCCTCTGCTATGCTGTGTTGCAGCCTGTGGCAGATCAAGGAACGAAACTGTACTGCGCACTGCCCTTATTCATAGCAGTGACTTCTGAGGCGCATAAGGGAGGCTTCTGCACAATCTCTGGGTGGGACACCACTGCGTAAGAAAATTAAACATTGCCAGTAACAAAACTGCCTTGGGGAACTGACGGGATTTGTATAATTTCTTCTGACATTTTTATAAGGGCCTATAAAATGCATAACAGGCATGTACTGGTTTGATGCAGAGATGTGTTTAGGGGGAGGGAATGGTTGAATATACAGCAATCAGGAACAAATGTCATTTCGTGTTTTCTTAAAGGCAAACATAACTGCAAAATTAATTGCCTGAAAGAAAAATGGGTCTTTGGGGCACTCGGTAAAAGTGAAAGCTCAACACAATCCATTTCCAAATGTTTGGGGCCTTCTCAAGCAGAATCCTAATGAGTCCGAGATGCCAGAAAAGGAGCAGTTGCATCGACATATTTCCTAGGCATCTTTGATAACATGTATCACTAACCTATGAATTGATCTAAATATTGGCTGCAGAGAAGAAATGTTTGGGAAAGGCCCAAGAGCCAATATAAGATCAGACGTCTCGAGACAATAATTGTAATTGCCAGAGATAAAGCAGCAAAACGATGATACCCAATTGTTGATATTCAAAGGTAGAAGGAGGAAAAGAAAGTTCAAAGCCAGCATATTATCATAACATGTTTTTATTTTACTTAGTTATTCAATTTGGATGTCTGTCTGACTACATATTTTTAATTATACGGTACTAGAAAGGAATAAAAATAAAGAAGGACATGCATGTCTAAACAATATTTATTTATCCCGCTTTTATTATTAGTTTATAAACAACTTAAGGGAGCTTACCTAACAAAAACAAGACAGTGATGATGACGCAGTGATTCACATCTGAAGGCAAAATGGTGCTTTTGGGTAAGGAGTTGTATGAAGTTAGGGATGGCAGTTGTAACTGGACAGAGTCCCACTCTTTTTATGTGTGTGCCAGATAAAAAGAGGCAGGACTTTTATGCCTGTTATTTTGAAGTTATGCTGTAAATGTCCTGGCATATACAGGTAGTTCTCATTTAGTGACTGCCTCATACAGCGACCGTTCGCAGTTAGTGCAGTGATGAAAAAGTTACACTTAGGATCCTTGCAGGTCTGTAAAACAAAATAAAGTTTAAATAAAATCATAGGCACTGTTGTGGTTTCATTTAGTAGCTGCTTCTCTTAACGACCATGTTGGGGATCCCAAACGAAGACCGCTGTAGTTTCAGTCTCTAATCCAAACACACCATTTCCTGGAATTGTGAGGCAGGAACGACGGCTGCACAATCGTAGGAAAAGTGCAGTGTCTCTCAGGAATGGAGGACAAGGGCTATCGTTGTGTCCCCAAAACCCCAATAGCCACCAAAGCAGCTCTTTGTTTTTGAATCTGAAATGCTGCAGCCCCACAAATTACCAAATTACCAACAGTACTGTAGCAATTCCCTACATTTTTTCCCCCGATAGAATAGAAAACTGGTGTATTTTAGGATTGTTCCTAATACATTTTGTTTCTTGTACAAGGATAGATCATCAGGGAGTTTTACCAAGCTACTGGTGTCCTCTTTTGTAACGCTTCCAGTATGCCGAATGTTTTTGGAGAACCTCTCAAGCGATTTGCCATTTCTCTGCTCCCACAGCTCCTTGGACCTATTTGCAAAATATTCTTCTTAGGAATGTTTAGATACGTAACAAAGTACCATTGTTTCTTTTTTTTTTATGGTTTCAAGTTTTTTATTTTATTTTACAAT
>JANHFL010005094.1:0-36143 GCA_032468155.1 Oxyrhabdium leporinum
TCTTCTTTTTTTAACTTATCTTTTCACTTTCCAGTTTATTGCATTTGATAATAAATTCATAAAAATATTTTTATTTCTCAGATGACTTCTTTGTAGAAGAGTGCCAACTTCCCTTCTTCCAACATTAAAAATATTTATTTAAAGAACTTTCTTAACAACTGGTTACACATTGCAACACTGGCGTGAGCAAACCCAACAGATATATGCTGCAGCCTGTGTAACCAGTTGTAGTCCAATCTCTTCTTGAAAGTCTCGAGTGATGAAGCTCCCACAAACTCCGAAGGCAACTTCTGTTCAATGGGTTGATTGTTCTCACTGTCGGGAAATTTCCTCCTTATTTCCAGGTTGAATCTCTCCTTGTTTCCATCCATTATTCCTTGTCTGGCCTACAGGTGCGTTAGAAAATAGCTGGACCCTTCCTCTCTGTGGCAGCCCCTCAGATATTGGAAGACTGCTCTTATGTCCCCCCTGGTCCTTCTCTTCCCTAGACTAGCCAGGCCCAGTTCCTGCAACCATTCACCTATGTTTAAGGCTCCAGTCCCCTCATCATCCTGGTTGCTCTTCTCTGCACTCTTTCTAGAGCCTCAACATCTTTTTTATAGGGTGGTGACCAAAACTGGATGCAGAACTCCAGGGGTGGTCTTACTAAGGCTTTACATAGAGTGGTATTAGGATCTCACTTGATCTTGGCTGTATCCCTCTGTTAGATAGGGCCCAGGGTTGAAGTCTGTCGAGATCCCTCTGGATCTTGAGCCTCTCATCTGGGGTGCTGGCTATTCCTGCCAGCTTCGTATCATCTGCAGATTTGATGAGTTCCCCTTCTCTTCCCTCATCTAAGTCATCGATGAAGATATTGAAGAGTCCTGGGCCCAAGAGGGAACCTTGTGGCGCCCCACTGCTTACTTTCCTCCATGTAGACGTAGACCCATTAAGGACTACTCGTTGAGTACGGTGTGTGTATGTGCGTGTAGAGTATTTCTCTTTCTCTGAAAGCAGCACAATATCACCCTGGACTTTACCTTCTCCATCCGGACTGCGGGAGGATGTTCTGTCAGGCCTCCCCCCACTCAGGTGGGATTCTCCCGTTGTCTTCCATCGTCCCTCTTCTGCAGAGGCTCAGAGTCAGGCCCTTCCCCTGGGCGTCATGCGCAAAGCCAAAGGGGGGGGGGATCATGGGCCACTCATAGGCCAGCAAGGCAAGGCTTGGGAGAGTTTGAGTTTGCAGGATCCGCTGAGGAAGCCCCACAGAGCAGGTGGAGAGCAGGGCAATGCCCTCGCGGTTTCCAGGTTCGCTTGCTCCATGCTGTGAGTGTGGCCAGAGGACGGCCCCCTTTGCTCACACTGACCGTCACCACCTGCAAGAGGCCCATTCCTCCCAGGGGGCTGTGGCCGTGCTTGCACCAGTGGCGACCCCGAGTTCCTTCCTTCTGTCTCTGGTCAGAGTCACCCAGAGGTTTGCCAGGGGATCCAGCTCACCCCACTGCTGTTCTGGTCAAATGTCCAGGGGAGCAGAACGCCCCCTTGGGGCCAGATGCCCTGATGACTCCTCCTTGTCCTTCTTTGCGGAGGGATGGACGGGGTCAGCCCGGCCTCCTCTGCAGCTAGATTTTACAAGCAGGGACTGGGGAGCCCTCTGCCCCCTCCCCAATTGAGGCACCCAAAAGAGGAGGGCCTCCCTGTCCTGCTCCTCCCTTCCGTAGAGAGCCTTCTTTTCGTGAGAAGCAGACTCCCACCAGCAGGAGCCCAAGAGCCCAAGGGGAAGCCACCCCACAACTGCTGACTCCTGAGCTGCTTATGGAGCAGGGGCTCACGCTCTTGCCCCATGCCTGGGTTCTGCAGGGCCACCAAGGGGAACAGGGGACCGGAGCTCCTGTGACGCCCTCCTCGCCTCCCTCGCCTCCTGCAGGCTCTGTGAGCCCAAAGCCTCAGGCCTGCCCTCCCTCGCCGTGGCTGCTGAGCCACTCGGAATTTCAGTTGCATTCTGGGCATTCCCGGATGTTGCTTAAATGGGCAGGTAAATCCTTCTCTGAGGGACAGCCATTCCTTGCCCCCAGCTCAGCCCCCTGCAAATGCCAGGGGAGGGGGGGGCTGGCAGTTCCTCCTGCTCGGCCGGTCCTGCCGGAGGGGAGGCTCCTGCGGTCCTGGGGCTGGTGGGCACCACATCCGTTGACCAGGTCTGCAGAGGGTCTTGCCTCAAGAGTCCCCACCCCACAAAAGCATTTTTTGGGGGTGAGGTTTTATTTCTTTGTTTTTGCAAACCTCCATCAAAATGCAGGAGGCACAACTAGAAAGTTGGATTGGTGCATGAAGAGTTTCCTGTCAGACCGGGAGGTGATGCACTGAAAATAGATGGGGGAAACCACTCCCACCGCCCCCAGCTCTTGAGGCAGCGGGGGGGACTGGACACCCAGTGGGGGGGGGTCCTCCATCTTGCGGGAAATAAGACCCCGCCGTGAATCAAGTGCTTGTGAGGAATAAGGGCATGGCCACAGAGGGGCTGATCCATTTCGGTGCCAGCCACGGGCAAAGGGTGGCCAGGCCAATGCTCGGAAAGCCTCTTTGGGAGCCAAGGTGCGCCCCCAAATTTCCGGACTGCAGCCGGCCCTCCTTCTCCCTCGGCTCCTTCCGCATCAGGGACACGGCTCCTCGTCCTGCCCTGTCGGGGGGAGCCAGGAAAGGGGCAGCATTGTTTGGGTCACGCCTTGCTTTGTCCAGGGCAGCCTTTAAGGCCGGCAGAGAGGAAGTGGTCACAAGTGATTCAGGAGCAAATAAGCCCTGGTGCAAAACAGCCCCCGCCCCCCACCCCCCCCACAATGCGCCCATGGATCTCTTGCTGGTCTTCCTGGCTGATCCCAGATTTCTCAGCTCCTGAGACAAACACCGGTCCCACATAAGCAGCAGAAGCGGACAGGGGTGTGTGAGGGACCTGCCCAGGTGGGCTGTTCACTTGGGGGCCCTCATCCTGTTTTCTGAGAGGGGCGCCTGCTGGATGTGGCTGAAAAGTGGGAGAGCCCAACAGCCCTGGAAGCGGATCTGTTTGTGGGCTAAACCGCAGGCGGAAATCCCTGGCTTGTGTGCCCCGGGAGCCACGGATATGAAGGCCTTTGCCCCCTCCCTTGGGGCCCTGGGGGCCCGGTGTGCCTGCCGCCCATTTGCAGGCAGCATCGCCGCCCTCCGTCTCCCGGCTGAGCCTCCTCTCCCTCCAACTGTCACCAACTGACTCTCCCTCGGATTCTCCACAGCATTCCAGCCCCCCTCCCCCCCGCAGCCCCTCGCTGCTCCTCCGGCGCCCAGAGTGTGGGTGCAGCGCCCATCCCCCGCCCACTCTGGGCTAACCAGCTGGCCGCTGTGCTGACCATGCGGTGCCCCCGCCCGAGGCCTCCACTGCCTGGGGCGCCGGCTGCAGGCTGGGCATGACCTCTCCGCAGGGTCCCAAGTCGAGAATCCCGAGCGTGGCCCCAGGAAGCGGTGAGCGAAGAGGGGGAGGCAGGGGGCAAGGGAGGAAAGGCCCGTTCTGCCCCCCTCCAAGACCCCAGCTGAGCCTTCATTGGTTGGAAGAGGGAGGGGCCCCAGCATGAAGGGGGGGAGGGGGAGGCTGCTGGCCTGCCCTTCCCAGGTGACCTCTGTGCCAAAAGAGGCTTGGGGGTCAGCAAATAGAAATCTGGACCCCCAGCTCTACTCCATTTGTGCCATGGGAAGGGAGGGCAGAAGCCATCTCGGACCCACCTCGCTGGGGGTCCCTGGAGGAGACGGTGCCCGTGGCCCTCACCCAGAAGGGCACCCTTCGAGGCTGGGGCAGAGACCCCTGGAAGAGACCCCTGGAGCAGTTTTCAGTGCAGCCCCGACCCTCAAGGCTTTTGAGAGCCAACACGTTGTGAGGGGGGGGGGCTCCCTGCTTCCCCTCTGGCCACCACAGCCATCTGCCTTCCTCCCAAAGGGTTCTTGGCCCAAACGACAAGCAGTTGTGTGGTTTCCCACACTTGGAGTCAGTCCGAGGGCTGCGGGCTTCCTGCTCGCCTCCCCCTCCCCTCCCCCAGCATCAGCCAAAGCAGCCAGTCAATTTCCTGCTTTTCTTTTGGAAAGGATGAGCCCAGCCAAGAAGTCTCCCTGGAGGCAGGCGGATTGGCCAGGAAGGTCCCCACTTGGAAAACTCCACTTGCTCCTTGCCCCCACCCCCAGAAGAGGCAGCACCGTATCCGGCCCAAACTTGCCACTCAAAGGCTCACCCCCCCCCTCCCCATGTCAGAGAGCTGGGGGGTGCAGGGGGAAGAAGCCTGTTCGGCTGCTTGCCTGGGAGGTTCGTCTGGGACCAGTCATCAAAAGGAGGAAAACCCTGGGATATTTTTCAGACTTCACACCTCCCCATTGCTGGAGTTGAATCCCTTGGGTGGGATTCCTCCCTGCTTTCCTAACAGGCAGGCAGGTGGTGCAGCTGCACAGAGGACTGATCCCTCTGCTCGTCTGAATGCGTCTTCTCCCATCTTTGGATACCACTCTGTGCGTGTGTGTGTGTGCGTGTGAGAGAGAGAGAGAGCTGATGGGGAGAGATGGGTGTGTGGGCACAGGGGGAGGACTGCCAGCCTGCTCTGAGAGGGCTTGCTTTCTGCCGGCGGGTCAGGCCTCTGAGCGCACAGGTCCGATGTTGTCTGGAAGGGCTGGAGGCCATTGCTTAGTGGAAGCTGAAGAGGCCCAGTTCTGCTTCTGGGGCCCGGGGGCTGGTGGGGGGGCCACGGGGGCTGCTGAAACTGGACTCGGGAGGGCCCCCGGATCAGCATGGGGACTGCTGATGATTTAGAGAAGCGTGCCTCCAAGTGTGCCAATAGTGTGCTTTCCCGTGTTGCATGATCTAGGTGAGGCTTACAGTGGAGGGCGATGCCCTCGTAAAACCTGACTAATGATTGACCGCTTCGTGGAGAGCGGCCTGGATCCCCTGGAGGTCAGCGGGATCCCTTCCTGGACATCGTGGTAGTAAAATGGCTGGATCCTTTTTTTCTCCCACCGGCATGCTCTGTGAACCCCTGTGGAAAGGGGGAGGGCTGCCTCCTCTGGCCGTTTCGTAAGTATTGCAAGCCACCGAGAACAGCTTCAACTCATGGCTGGCTGAGGAATTCTGGGAGTGGAAGTCCACCAGTCATACAGTTGCCAAGGTTGGAGGTGCCTGACCTGTAGTTAACCTCAAAATAAGGAGAAATCTTCTGACCGTGAGAACAATCCACCCATGGAACTGAAGTTGCCTTCAAAAGTTGTGGGAGCTTCGTCACTGGAGGCTTTCAAGAAGAGACTGGACTGCCATCTGTCAGAAATGGTGCAGGGTCTCCTGCTTGGGCTGGGGGGTTGGACTACATGACCTCCAAGGTCCCTTCCAACTCTGTTAATCTGTTAAATGGAAGAGTGACTGGACTTCTTATTTAGAGGCTCAACTCTTCCGTGGGCCTCCATGCTATTTTGGGGACTCTTACAAGCAGCAGCATAATAATTCCTTTCTGCCTTTGGAGCATTAAGAAAGGCCTGCCCTGAGAGCGCCTCCTTCCTGAGGCAGTTTGCCCGGGGAGGAGCTCTTCCTGGCCACACTGGGACCAGGGTGGATCGGGACTTTACTCTCACGGCGGCGGCGGCGGCCAACCTTTAAGAGTGAGGCAGAGCAGTTCTGAAAGCAAACAATGCCTCAACCCGGGGGTAACTTTGAAGGAAGCCCTTGTCCAGGTTTCTTGTCCTGCCCTCTGATGCTTGGAAAATCAGTTGACCGCCTCCTCTTTGTGGCAGCCAGCCCCTCAAATACTGGAAGACTGCTATCACGCCCCCCTAGTCCTCCTTCTCTCTAGATTAGCCAAACCCAGATTCTGCAACGGTTCTTCATACGTTTTAGTTTCCAGGCCTTTAATCCTCTTAGTTACTCTTCTTTGCGTTTTTTCCAAAGTCTCAACGTCTTTTTTATGACGTGGTACCAAAAATGGATGCAGCATTCCAGATGTGGCCTTACTAAGGCTTTAGGAAGCGGTACTAATACTTCTCGTGATGTTGATTCTATGCCTCTGTTTATACAACCAAGTATTCTATTGGCTTTTTTGGCTGCTGCCGCACATTGCTGACTCTTGTTTAAGTAATCGTCGACTAGGACTTCGAGGTCTCTCTCACAGTTGCTGTTTTTGAGCCATGTTTTGCCTAATCTGTACTCATTCCTTTGCTTTTTCCTGCCTAGGTGTAAAACCTTGCTTTTCTCCACGTTAAATTTCATTTTGTTGGATGGGGCCCATTGTTCAAGTCTCAAGATCTTTTTGGATCCTGAACTTGTCTTCTGGGGTGTTGGCTATTCCTGCTAGCTTAGTGCCATCTGCAAATTTGATGAGTTCCCCTTCTATTCCCTCATCTAAGTAATTTATGGAGATATTGGGCCGAAGACGGAACCTTGTGGCACCCCACTGCTTACTTCCCTCCGTGTAGACGGAGACCCATTAAAGACTACTCGCTGAGTGCGGTTTGTCAGCCAGTTGCGAATCCATCTGGAGGTGATTCTGTCTATCCCACTTTTTTCTAGCTTCCCAAGAAGTGGGTTGTGATCTACTTTATCGAATGCCTTGCTGAAGTCTTAAGTATATTATGTCCAGAGGTGAAATCTAGCTGGTTCGCACCGGTTCAGGTGAACCGGTAGGGAAAATTTTGATTGGTTCGGAGGACCGGCAAATATTACCTCTGGCTGGCCCCGCCCCTGCCTGCCCACTCACCACTCGCCCCACCCACCGCTCGCCCAATCACTATTCATCTCGCCTCCCCATCCCAGCATAGACTTAGCATCCTATATATGTTTACCAAGCAATTAGTCACCACATTGTCTCTGCCTGCCTTCCCACGAGGACATGCCTATGCCCCAACTGCTCCTGATCTGCCTGCCTGCCTGCCTGCCTGCCTGCCTGGGTAAGTAAGCCGCTGCTACTGCTTGTTTCACTTCCCACCGGTGCTGCATCCCCACGCGGCCTACCTAGGCACGCCTCACCCTACCCCCACGGTCCCCGGAGCTAGGCTGCCACTTGCTTCGCTTCCCACCGGTGCTGCGTCCCCACACGGCCTGGCTAGCTGCCCCCCCCCGGTCCCTGGAGCTTTCCTTCCCTGCCTTCCGCACTGTCTTCCTTCCCTACTCCCGCACACAGCCCCACCATGTTTACCTGACTTCTTTGCGGGAAAGGGAAGCAGCTTCTTCCCTTCTTCTCTTTGTGGGCAGAAGGCTTTCCCCCACCCACCACCACCCAGATACCCTTGCTTTCTCCAAATTCCCCAAGCATTTCTTTGCCTACCTTATTTCCAGCTCCACTGCGTTTCTTTCTCCTTCTCGCCATTGTGTGCAGGGAAACGAAAGTTTCCCTAAAAAAAAGTTTAATCAATTCCAACTTCTCGCGAAAGAAAAAGATCTGACGAAGTTGGAATAGATTGAGTGAATTTCAAGGATAAATGTGATGGAGCTGGAAATAAGGTAGGCAAAGAAATGCTTGGAGAATTGGGGGAAATGCAAGGGCATGTGGGGGGTGAAAGCTCCTTGGTATGGGGCTGCAATGGTGAAACGGGCAACGGAGCAGCCTGCGCGAAGGAAGGGGGCTTTTCCTTTTCCCCTGCTCCTTGTAGTTCCCTCACGCCGGCCTCTCCTTTGCAGAGCAGTGGCCCACCCCGCTGAGCCCAATGGTGAGCTCCATGGTGCCTAAGCAGGGGCCAGGTCACCACCCTGCCTGTCCCCAGAGCTTGCCTGCCTCCGGCTGCCACTGCGGGGGAGGGAAAATCATAAAGGGACAGGCTGAGGTCTCTCCCAGCTCGGTTATGGCCAGCAAAGAGGTGATGGCTGCAGGCCCCTCGTGCCGACAAAAAGCGGCGCCAGAAGCCTCCAGCCGCCACCTCGTTGTCGGCACTAGAAGCCTCCAGCTGCCACTCCCGGCTCTGCTCCTGCCGACCAAGAGGTGATAGCTGCAGGCCCTTTGTGCCAGCAAAAAGTGGTGCCAGAAGCCTCCAGCCGTCACCTCTTTGCCTTCTTTTTTTCCCACTAACCTTTTGCCTGCATTCGGCAGACAGTCAGCATTGCCGTCTCAGCATCGGTTATGTGACTGGGTAGGTGTGGCCAAACTCAACGTCACTCACAGCAAGGTGCCACTGTCCCACCTTGCCATGAGCGATGTTGAGTTGGCCATGCCCACTCAGTCACATGATCCCCACCAAGGCACGCTCATAGAACCGGTGGTGAAAAAAAATAGATTTCACCACTGCACCTAGGGTGACCAATGTTACACTGCTATAGCATGGGGTACATTGGCTGCCAGTTTGCTTCTGGGTCCAATTCAAGGTATTGGTTATCACCTTTAAAGCCATTTATTGTATTGCTTCACACTACCTAAGAAACCATCTCACCCATGTCAGCAGAAGGGGTCTTCTGCCAACCAAGGAATTTTGGAGTCCAGAAGAAAAGCTTTTTCTACCATGGTTCCTGTTCTCTGAAAGGCCTTGAAGATATGACTATGCCAACTAGCCTGAGGTACCTAATAAAGGTGTGGAATGTTAGAGGTGGCTAATGAGCCATCTCCTCTCTAGGCACACTTTGCTCCCTCTCTTTCCATTCTGCTTAGTTTTATTTTAATTGAATTTTTAAATTTAAAATATTTATTGTTTTAATATTTTACTCTGCATTTTTATCCATTGTCTGTAAGCCACCAAGAGTCACCTTTGAGATGGCCAGCATACAAGTTTGATAAAGAAACAAACAAAGTGTGGGCAATCTGTGTACTTTCTTTCTTCTGTCCTCTAGAATCATAAATGGTTAGGCAGTGAGAGATGGGACAATAGAAAAAAAAACAGTGATGTATATTGTGAGGGGACATGTTAGAGTTTTCAGAAAGCTTATTTCTCAATGACCTCTCAATTTTACCTAGTTATTTTCCTTCAGTTCTCAAAAATAAGATTTCTTAATCAATTCCCAAAAGATTAGAAGGATCGCAATCTCTGCCTGATTTCAACATTGGCTCTGCTACTATAGCTAGTATCCCTGATATTAGTAAATGGGACCTTATGAGCTGATTGGAATGAAGTGAAGGAGTTGCGCACTTGGAACTGGCTTTAGAGATCACCAAATGCTTTTCTGGGTTTTAGTGATGATAGCATTGAAAATAAAAACTTCATTTACTAAGAACAGTTCCCCATTTGGATTGGGGTTGAATCTGCTCCTTGTCACAATGCATGCTACAGTGTGAACCAAAATGCAATTGATTAGTGGTAAAGGACAGGTTTTGCATCCCAAAGTCCTTTATCTGATCCCTGCCAAGTCTTTATAGAATTGGAAGAGGTTCTGGAGATTGTGTGAGTCAATGTCAACAATATTAGGGAAGAAAGACAGAAAGGTGAGTTATTTAGCGATGCCATAGGGCAAGGGTGGGTGGGTGGGCCCAGCCAGAGCTCAGAGCAAGAGTTTCACCCGAACCTCTGCAACCATTCAGCAGCCCACCCTTGCATTAAGGGCATTATAAGTGACAACCAGCACATGGAATTGTACCTGGAAATAAATTGAGAGCCAGTGAAATTCATGGTGCAGAGGTCTAACATGGGCATATTAAGTGTGTCCATCACTGTTTGTGGTGCTGCATTCTGTACCAGCTGAGGTTATGTTGTTCAAGGGGGTCCTAGGGTAGAGTACATTGCAGTCATCCACTCAGGAAGTGAGCAGGCCTGAGTGGTCCACATGGTATGGAGAACTCTACAACTTAAGATCTCTACAATGCATTAGTTTCCACAAGAATAAGGTTCCACACATATATGGAATCAAATGTTTTTTGTTTATCCATTGGAGGAACCAGAATTTATTCAATAACTAATGATGGTAGTAATGATTTATGATAATGTAGAATCACATTTTCATGTTAACAAGAGTGTTTTCTTATGTCTTTGTTGTAATGACAATAACTAATAAAAATAATGCACAAGGAAAAACCAATGACAGTCATATACTCTGTTCTAGAGAAAGGTAATTGACCTCGTTGTTAGACACATGGAAGCAAAACTCCTTAGCAAATGTAATTTAGCAGTCCAGAGAGTTTAAGACAAAGCACAGCTGAGCAACTCTTTCCTAGGAGTATTTGTTTTAACTTCACTAAAAATGCTCCCTAAAGACACCATTGGGGACCTCCTATCAGTGGTTTATTAAATAGTCAAGCCTTTGAAAGCCAACCTTCTAAGTGCTCAGGGATACAAGTCCCTGTAACATATTTAACCATAAAAATATTTAAAATGTAGTGCTTTTTAAAACTCCAGAAAGCTTTCATTTTCTTAATACAGAGGAACAAGACTTTTTCTTAAACACATTGTGTATTTTTATATTTCACAGTCCTGACTATTAATAACACAGTTTATGTAGGAATTCAGTATGATTACACATAGACATTCAGTGGCAGCAGAGTTCCACCTGATCTGTGGAATTTTCTACACAGTGAAATGAAAGCTGGACTTTTTCTGGTTTAAAAAAATTGAAAAGCATTCCATTGAAATAACTAGCTTGAACTTTCACCCCATATGCAAAAGATGTCCACTTTTGCACAAAGGTAGCAATTTCCATAACATGTACAACTTTCATCAAGCTATGTATCCAGGTAAATGATATATATCGTGAAAAAGAGCAAACAGAAACCAAGAAATAGTAATCATGTGGCATAATTTCTGGGATATCAAACAAATATGGACAATAAAATGTATTGAGAAGGTTTTGCCAATTACTAATCCTGGTCTTTGATGTGGCAAAGAACTTTTTTTTTTCAAAGAATAACTACTTGTGGTCCTTCCTCCTTATTATTCAATGATGCAGTTATATTTGTGGCAAAGTGATACTTCCAGCT
The DNA here is from genome assembly GCA_032468155.1 of Oxyrhabdium leporinum. NCBI lineage: Eukaryota > Metazoa > Chordata > Lepidosauria > Squamata > Cyclocoridae > Oxyrhabdium > Oxyrhabdium leporinum. The sequence continues at coordinate 10,854 of JANHFL010005094.1, forward strand.
TGCTCTTACATTTCTGTTTATTTTGGCAGTGGGAAAGAGGAGTATTCATTTTACTTTTGTAAAATATACATTAAATCCAGTTTTAAAATATACAGTACATCCCTTAAAATTGCAATTATTTGCAGAGCTATGATCCCAGTGGGACTTATTTCTAGCTAGACATGCTGAAGATTTCTCTGGAAGCTACCAAAAATAAGCTAATTAAACAAAGGTAATCACGAGGCATCTAAACAATTCTTGGGAGGTTTTCTTTTCTTTTGGTAAATATCATTACCTCAGTGAGAGCTAGAGCTAAGATGTAAGTCTTAGAGTGAAGTTAGTACAATTTGGATTATGGTGAGATGCCCATTGGGATTAGTTTATTTTAGTGACTTAAAACTTGTTCAACAGTAGTGTCATCACCTCTTGTCTTAGAAATCTCTATTCAGTGTGATTTTGTGGGCAATAACTGTGGCTCAGAACAAAGGTCAGTTGCCTTATGCCTCTTCTATTTGCAAAAGAAGAAGAGTTCCTCCTTGGAAAAATTGTATTCTAACTCTGTTAGGATTGAGTGATTTTCTTTTTGTGCACTGAAAATCTTGGCTCTTAAATAATATCTCAAATACTGCTTGGGGATTATGGTAGTTTTGGCGTGCATTTGTTTGCAGAAGACTAACATAGTTCACAGTTGGATTAAAAACCAGGGAATAAAAAGAATTCATTAAGGAATTGTTCAGAAGTGGTTTGCTAACCATCCTGGCTGTAAGTGATCAGTTTCAAATTTTGTTTTGTTTGTTTGTTTGTTTTAACCTGCGCAAGAAGCAAAACAGATCAACCTTATATATGATAAGTAGGAACACCATGCTGGAAATCAAAGAAAATCTTATCAAATTATACATTTTTCTGCATGTGTGTGTGTGTGTGTCTATATATATATATATATATCTGCTACACGTCTTACCTGTCCTCAAATCTGTTTTGCTAAAATATATTCTTTGTTAACTTCAAAAAGTTTCTGCTACATTTTCATGAAAGCAAGAATTTAAGTAGAAAGTTGTAAACTTTAATCCATTTCCAAACTTAAATTGCTTGTTTGAAGGATAAGAAAAGTGGAACAATGGGGGGAAAATGTGTATAGAAAGAGTTGAGAGGAAAAAAATTCCTAATTTAAGTCTGTCAAGGGGGTGGTATCTAATTTGCACTTTGAATAGAATATTGTTCCAGTAATTATCCTACTATTTAAGAACAAGAATAATTAGTGTAGTAACCTCACAATCTAATAGTACTTCCAGCCTACTGTAGGCATGAACCCTACAATTAGAGTTGGAAAAGAATATGAAACTTTTTTACACTCAAGATATTACTATATAAGCAGCATATATTAATTAGATTTGGAAAAATGGAAAATTAATTTTGCAAATATTTTTTTTCTTTCCCCATGAATGTACTCCTTTGCTATCAATATTTATATGGGAAGCATTGCTAATTGTTCAGTATAGAATAATTAGTGACCCTCTGATCAAGTAGAACGATAATATTTCACCCTTCAACCAATTACCAGATCTCATCTTTTAAGAAGTGTCTGGATACAGATATTATAAAGTGGATCAAAGCAATTGCAACCTTCTTTAACAATAGAATAAGTAATACTGTTAGTTTGATTCCTTGGAGGTTGGTCTGCCACAATCATTCTTGCAGAATGGACTTGCTGCAAATCCCATTGGTCAAGAATTTCAACTAGCAGAGTCCAGAAGAAGGACCTTTTCTGCTGTGACTCCTACCCTCTGGGCTATCATTGCCCCTTGAGATAAGATCCACTCCCACCCTCTTGGTCTTTGATAAGAAGCTCAAAACTTGGTTCTGCCAATCAGCCTGGGGGCCCAATGACAGCATTCCATGTTGCAGGTGGTTAGTGGACTGAGAAGATCCCATGTTGTATTCTGGTTTGTAACCTATTTAATTGTTCGATTTAATATTTAAAATTGTAATATTTTGTATTTGCTTTTCTGATGTTGTAAGCTACCCAGAGTCATGTGGCAGTGGGATGGGTGGCATATACATTTAATGATTAAATGAACACTAGCAAAGTAGTCCATTCTAAATCTGTGCACAGCATCTAATTTGACAATGGGTGCTGCTGGAAGAGAGCTTCTTTGCTTTCCAAAATGAAGAAACCAAACAATCTGCATCAATGGATTTGATGATCTTAGGCTATATCCTCATACTTTGCCATTCATCCACCTCCTTTCAGTATGTGCTGGTCAAAATCCTGGACAGCACATCCCAGAGAAGATGAACTAACATCAGGACTTCACCAGTTGTCTCCCTAATTTGATATTCCTTGTCTCCAGAGTCTTTAGCCATCCTGGAGCTACCTCAGCACACATCAGAAGTTTTCCAAGATGGGAAACTTTGTGAATAGTAGTGAGGACAATCCTAAAACTGTCTATCCTGCAATCATTTGGGCAATGTTGCAAGCTCTGAACTTCCTCCTCCAATCCAATTTGATTTATCAAGGGGAATCTGATATAGCAACCACCAGTCCTGTGGCTTCTTAGGAGGCTTTTGAGATGCTTTGTAGTCCTGTATGGGCCGGATGACAGAAATTTAGGGAAGCATCATGAGCACCTCTTTCAAAGCCTTCTCACTATCAATCAAGGGAAATTTGGGCTAACCAGTTTCAGATGGATGTGATAGTGCTGCTCAACCATGTCAGCATATGAGAGGGCTTATAGTGTATCTGGAGGGATTCAATCAAGTTTATTACATGAATCCATTTGAGAGAGAGCTTAGTTTGAAGCTTCGTTAAAATACAGCATTTCTACAAATTTTCAAATAACTTTACTTTATCAATTTACAAACTGAGGGGTCCTTGGTGCTCTCTGAGTTGGGCTGTTTTCTTGCAAGCATTTCATTACCCAAACTAGTTAATATTATCAGGGTTAGTCCTACACTAGCATTGATGATGTTACTTAGTTTGGGTAATGAAACATCTGCAAGAAAACAACCAAGCTCAGAGAGCACTAAGGACCCCTCATTTCAAGCCTGAGCTACAAATATTCTCCTTTATTGGTAATTTACAAACTACATCCCTGTTATTTCACTTCATCCCCCTTTTTTTCAAAAGCTGTTAGATCTTTCTCAGCTCTCATTGTAAATTCAATTGGTGCACGCTTAACACTAGAAAGAATTCTCAAATCCCATAACTTCATCATAGCACTTGTTATTTGCCCAATTACTTCTGAAGTAAGAAGTTATTAATTGAGTTTGAATCTCTTTTGCTGCTATTTAAATCCATTTGTCCTTCATTTGCCACTCACTCTTCAATAGAAAAATATGGTATCACTCTGCAAGAAATCAAACTAACCTGCGTAGCAAAAATAGACAGGCTGCTTCACCAAATCATATCTATTGATTCCATTATTTTATGGTCCGTGTAAACATGAGAGAAAATGCTATGAACAAGACACCCGATTACAGCATAACTCCTCGAAAGTGGTAAATTATAGGATTTAGCTCATAAATGGCTGCCAAGCAACTAAAAAAAAAGTAAGTTGTAACATTTTTAGTCAATTGCATCAATCCAACATACTAATAAAGCAGCTACAGCTAACCCCATAAAGAAGACCAAGTATGACTGTGTATCACCTTGATATAAAGTCTGAAACCAGAGAAGAAATTAAGGGAATTTTTAAAATTCATTTGAAGCAAAATCTGTATCCCTAAATGCTGTCATTTTGTTCACAGTATAGAAAAGAAAGATCTTCTGGTGCTGTCAGGTGAAAACAACCAGAACCAATCATGAATACTCTCAAGCAGAAGCTTTATTATTAGTCAACTATATTACAAGAATTTCTCCAGACTGGCTGCATTGCCTTGATGATGGTCCAATAAGACTTCAAAGATTCTGGGGGTGGTCAGACCTGTGCCACTTTCTCAGTGCAAAAAAATCTAAACTTGCCCCCCTCTTAATACCTCTGTCCAGTCTAGCTGGAGATTCCACCACAGATAAACACATTCGAGAAGCGCTCTTCTAAAGGTAAGCAGAACAACTCAGAGTTATAACTAAGTTCTTTGCAATTTCACATGGCAGAAGTTTAAACATCTTTTGTTGTTGTTTATGCACATAAAAGTCTCACTAATATGCATGGCTTACTGACGTCTTAATCTTTCTCTCACATTAGTTCTTCATTTGACATTAGAACTAGGTTTTCTTAAGCAAAATAAACACTTTACACAGGGTTTAATTAGTTTTATTTTTATGGATTGTATAGGTAGTCATCTTTTTTCTTTCTATTAAAAAAAAATGTAAGGAAGACCAGCGTAAACAAGACAGAATAGATTTAAGTGACATTGAGTTTCTATTTTTATTCCTGAAAATCAGCACTGAACTTCATCTGCATTTGATTAACTGTCACTGTGGGCGTTCTATCGGACAGATATTATTTGTACTGATAAATCTACAGTTCAACAAATGCACTAATATTAATCAAAGCACTTTTATGTGTCATGTATTCTAGGAGTCTACCCTTCTTGTTCTACTATAACAGAATAACAGGATATCTTCTGCTACTTTAAAGCCTTGCCAATGTATAGAAAGCTGCAACCATATACTGCCAACCTATGAATAAATCAGTGGCACTCAGTGGAATTCAGTGGATGCATTCATGATATGTTTATAGTCACTGCTATTTTACATGGTTCTCAGAGTAAAAAAATTCAATGATGGGCTTGTGAATTAGCATATTTGCTGGCATAATGACAGAAATATTTTTGCATTTAGGATTGTTTTGCTTGGGATTTCCAAACTTTGTTCAGATTTCTAAACAAGATATCAGTGTACCTTCCCTTATCTTCTCTTCCCATGATTTAATAAAGGCCCATTTGAGCTGTTCCTCTTTGCATAACCTCTAAAGTGAATAAAAAGTGCACATGAGAACAATATTGTGGCACATACACTACTTCCAAATTAATTTCAGAAAATCAAACTTAATTGAGGAGGCAAGCAGATTTTATCATGGGGTATTGCATAGAACAACCACAGAGCTGGGCATCTGTTTATAGCTATTTATAACGATATGAGTTCTATTTCTTTAATTCTTGCCATTTGAAATTGTTGCCATTTGAAATATTATTTAAAATGTAGAGATTTCAAAGCCCAGTATTCTCCTACTTTATCTTACAATAAAAACACCAGAATAAAAGTCCGCTTGCATTGTTGCTAGTGAATGGCATAACCTGCATATTGATAACTCTGCCCAGTGTATTTACACTGTTTCAGCTGACAATACTATCGGGATACTTCTCCAATCATATGAAAGATATGTGAATGTGATATTGTTTATTTAATGTACAGAGATTTCTGAAACTTTGTATTAATTTGCACTCTTCTGGGTAACATACTTCTCAAATTCAACACATCACATTTTAATTTATCCCTGGATGAAAGATGGAAAAACAATATTTTTTATTCTGTTCCACTCCACTCTGTTCCCTGTCTTGTAACAGTGAATATTAATCATAGGAATCAAGTATTCTTGAAAGAGTCAACTGTTTTTCTATAGAGGGCTGATAATGGTACTCTTTGGAAAGTACATTTATGCAGAATTCATTGTGTCATTCTTAGTAAATCATTTGTGTAGCTTCTTTCAGGAAACAACAATCTGCTTTTGTCCTACTTTCTCTCCATCTGCTCAACTCCACCATGCCATTTTTATGAGGCCTTTAATACCGAATGTTTATCTAATGCAACTATTACCTTTTACATGCCTTTGTGAAAGTAGTGTCACTTTGAGTAAATCTGTATTCAGCACATAGCTGTTAACCTACACCAATTCCTTAAAGTCCCTGGTATTAATGACGTTGACTGAAATTTAGAAATATAAAATTGTGCCTCTCAAATATATAAGAAACAATCCATCCCTCTGCTCATTAATCTATCATACTGCATGCTTCATCATTGTTATGGTAGGTGGAAATGACCTTGGGTGAAGAGATGCTGCATAAGGAATGGTCAGATAAGAAGTACCTTAGTCTATGGCTGCATAATGTCAGAGTAAGAGGCTCTGAATAGACTCTCCCTAAGTTATCAGGCTGTAAAAGTGACAGCAGGAGAATTGTACTTCCAATTTGCAAGATTCTGCTAATGTAGCTTTACAATAAGATAGGATTAGCCTTGGACCATGAAAAAGCTAGGCAGGAGGAAAATTGACTTCTTCAAGCTGTAATGCTGAAGAAGGCTCTTGCACATTCCTTGGAAAGCAAAGGCGACAAACAAGCAAGTACTGGAACATATAAAGCCAGACATATCACTGAAAAGCAAAATCACAAAATTCCACTTTATATCAGCCACGTCATGTGATCAGAGTCATTGGAAAAGACTGTTATGCTTGGAAAGGTCAGTGGTAAAACGAAACAAGGCTGACCAAAAGTAGAAAACCTCAAAGCCAATACGAGCCAGACCATAAAACAATTGAAACAAGCCATGCAAGTTCGGAAAAAGTGGAGAGAGCTAGCCCATAGAATAGAGATGAGAATTGGACATGATGGAACAGATGGTTCACTATCAGAATTAGCTTATCTGAGTCTGTTTCCTGCCTAGTCTACTTGGTAAGGCTAATGTCAATCTTGCGAGTCAGAAAGTATAATTCTCCTGCCATCATATTTACAGCATGATAATTTAGGGAGGGTTATCACAACATAATGATTTTGAACAGCTGTTAGTTCTCATAAATTTAGGGTGCCTTAGTATGATGGAATGTAATGAGGAGATGGAACTCCAGGACAAAGGGGGCACATTCCAGAGGAGTAACTCAACTCAACTCAGATATTATGTATGAGAGAAAGAGGGTGAAAACAGTCCTTCCCTAATAGTTACAGAGTATATTGTAGATGCAAATAGTAGAGTTTTCAGCCTGGCAAGATTTTGTCTATAGATGTGAAACAATAAAGAACTCAGTTTGGAAGAATTAGCACGTGTTATTCCTGATTTGGAGCCTAACATTAGCTGAATATTTGCTATACATAGGAACAAGTTTCAAAGTTGTTTTTAAATCACATCTCTTTGCTTTATTAAATAGTCCTTGTGCCATCCCCCTTATAAAACATTAATTCTTTGCTAAGAATTCCTGGTTTCTTTCACACTCTGATGAAAGAAACTACTATTCTATCAAATAGAATAATATGTTCCAAAGTATTGAAACTAAAGGACACAATTGCCCATCTAAACTGCAACCAAGTAGGCTATAGATGAACCCAATTTTAATTGCAAATCCCGAAGACCGAAATGAAATCAGTTTAGCCATACTAAACCTAATAAACAAAATTCTGTCTTTAACAGTCTCTGCAGACCCTAACTTCTTGTCAAAAATGGCCAAATAATGAGATCAATTAAATAATGAAACACAATTTATTTTAAAAGAAAAATAAGATTTTCCTTAGAGCAGGGTGGGAGAGGTAGTCCATATCAAGATTTATAGTAATATTCTATAGACTGTTCGTGAAATTACAGCATTCAGGATGAAACTGCATGCTTTTAAAATGCTCTCCCTCCTGATTTTCTCTTTTATGCCATTTTATAATGTCACAAATACGGGTCTAGGTCATAGGTGAACAATTTGTAGTCAAGAGCCACAAGCATCTCTCTACTGAACATTCCAGAATTATTATAAAACCAAAATGGGGATGTTCTCTTTTAAAATATAACCTTTACCCCAGTTCCCTTTCAAGTCCCAGGCTCCTATCACTTTGGGTCATTGTCCTTTCCACTGTTACCTTCTCTTTATCAAAATGCAGTCCGTGATCCCTCAAAAGTTATACATTGATAGTTTTTGGCCTGATAATTTTAGCGAACATCTTTTCTTTTACAAGCGTAGCTACAGAAAAATGCATTCTTAAGATGCTAATTGGTGCCCTGTATGATAGAAAGATGGGATATAAAACTGAACAATAGGAATAAATTATCATTCTTGGAACAAATTTATTTGGTAATACAGGGTTTGGGCTGCCATATACAACCACTAATAAAAGTTATTGAACACACAGTCATCGATTAAAGAACCAAATACATCTGAAGAATAATTTACTGTGATCTGTGGTAACCTGCTTTAATTCAAACTGTGCCTAACTTAAATGTGATGCCACAGGGTTGTTTTGGAAGGATGAGAAAAAAAATGTTCAGAGATAGACACCAATATGCAGACATTTCTTGATTATTGTAAAATGCAGTAAGAAAAATCTGATAAGTGAAAATTCTTCCTTTATTCAACATAAACAGAATCAGTCTGAACAAATTTTAGTTTTCCAGGATCTGTAATGACATAACTTTTTAATAAACATTACCATTTAATTCATAGATAGGATGATGCACTATATCCAGCAAAAATTCCCCAACAACTTAAGCATGTATAAATTCAAGTGTTCTGATTTTTGGGTTGTTGTTTTAATGACAACAGATCTGTGATTCTGGAGGTGGTTATTGGACTAAAGAGATGATCTCACCTCCACTCCATTGTATACTTCATCCCATTATCTTAGCTGTTTCTTTAATTTTAAACTAATGTTATATTTAATATTTTATTATTTTAATCTGTTATAATGTTGTTTTATTGGATGGTAACCCAGCTAGAATCACATGTCAGAGAGATAGGAAGCATATAAATTTAATAGATAAATAAATATCTCCTAATCCAAAGTTTCTTCATTGCCTATAAGCATTGAATCACATGGAGAAAGCATATAACTGATGAACAAGTCAGATATCTCTTCTCCCATTTCCTATTTCTGTGTGTAAATGTAACCTAACCTTTCATCTTACTAAATCATTTCTACGGTATATATTTCACAAATGACTAAAAAATTGTGGGAGAAAATAAAACTAGTATTGCCATGGTGGCATAGTGGTTAGAATGCAGTATTTCAGGCTAGCTCTGCCCACTGCTAGGAGTTCAATCCTGACCAGTTCAAGATTGACTCAGTCTTCCATCCTTCTGAGGTTGTTAAACAAGGACCCAGATTGTTGGATGTAATATGCTGTCTCTGTAAACCACTTAGAGAGCGCTATAAAGTGCTATTGCTATTAAACATTTGGCAATTAAATACCAGTTTTGTCATCAAGTGGAAGTGGAGAAGATACTCTAGATCAGGAGTGTCAAGCTCACGTCATCATGGCAGCATGACGAGATCTAGCAGGACTTTTTTCCCTTCACTAAACCGGACGTGGGTGTGGCAGTTTAACAGCCCTGTTCTAGATGCCTGATTTAAGGACAAGTCTTCTGCTGTCCAAAGATAATGGTATGAGTATAAAACCAAAAACAATTGGAAGGATTAGTGGGCCTAAGATCCAGATATATAAGATATTTCTTTCCATCTGTTAACAAGATGCTTCTGCACCAGCTTTCAATTTAAGAGTTTTGTGAAAATCAATTGACTGAATCCGAAGAGGTGCTAAGCACCTCTGGTTTCTATCAGCTGAGGAAAGGAAGTTGCAGGTGCTCATCATTATCTCTAAGAAACTGGCCCAGTGACTGGAATGTAGAATGTGACATTACTATTATCTCAAGCACCAAATGCTCCGAACAATTAGCTTCATTTAAGCAGGCAGTCCATTCGCCCAGCGATGTGTCACATTTACACTCGTAACTCCTGTTAGCAGTAATAGGAGTTAACAGCATAAATTCCCCATGAAAGAAGAGATGAATGGACTCTGAGGAGTGAAACATTATGAAATCCTTTGCAATTTTAGCCTGCTCTGAAACCTTCTGATTCAGTGGAAATACTCTCTTGCTTTTCTAGCAGACATCTGGTCTTTTATAAAACCTATGAGTCAGTGCATCTCTTAAAAATAAATTTTGCAATTATCATGTTAAATGGTGGCTTATTATTGATTCATAAGTCCAATTCATGATCCAGGCTTGAGAAATCTTTCAGCTATCATGTGTGTTTTGAAGTATAGATAGTCAGTCTTGTAATCTTACAAATTCTGCTAGATCTACTTTAAAAAAATGTAAAAGTTGCAGGAGTTTTAGTAGTACTTGCAAATATTACCTTGGTCCATTCAGGTTGGAGCCGGCTAGCCTACAATTCTGACCTTATAAACAGAGTTGGTCAAGCTGTAGTGGGAAATGCAGCCTGAATTCAAAGAAAATAGAGTTTGTACTGATATCCAAGGTTTAAAAGGTAAAGGAAGATTCATGGACATTTAAAAAAAAATATCAAGCTTTCAAAGAAAGCATTAATATGGCAAGGCTAAAAATTAAGTGGAACCAGCATACAAAGTTAAGTTGGAATTGAGAGATAACACTGAAGTGATGCCTTAAAATATAGGATGATCTCAGTGTCTGTCTAACCACCCTTGGCAACAATAATTTCAGTTTTGCAGCCTAGGCAATTACTGTGTAGACTGATTTACACCAAGTGTTTCTCATGTCAGAATTGTACTCCATGTCCCTGTTCTTTATCTTTCACAAAGAGAGAATGGCATTCTCATGGACTGGATAGTTAGCAGTCAGTTTCAAAGTCTGAATCACAAGAATCAGGATCATCTCACTGTTGTTTGAAGGACCTGATATTCTCTGAATGTCTTGTCTCGGTACCCTTCCTCAGCTGAAGATGGCTCTGTGTTCACAATCAATGTGGAACATTATGCCCCTTGAACTGAGATCCACACTTACTCTTTTGGCCTTCCAAAAGAGCCTGAAGATCTGGTTCTGCCAACTGCCTGGGCCCCCAGTAGGAAGGTGTCATTCTGGAGATGGTTAATGGACTAAGATAAGACCCCTCTTTCCCCTGTGCGCATTTTGCTCCCTTCCTTGCCATCTTCATTTTTAGATCAATGTTAAATATTTATTATTTTAATGTCTTAATGTTTCATCTTATTGCCTTTATTGCTTGTCAGCTACCTAGAGTTGCCTGTAGGCAAAATAGGTGGCATATATGTTTAATAAGTAAATAATAATAATAATAATAAAATAATGTTTCCATAATAACATGGAATTTCCCAAAATTTTTTGCCATGTGTGCTCTTTACAATACATATTTTAGTCACATTTTAAGATCATACATATGAAGATGTTCATATTTCTTTTTGCATCTGCTTTCTCTAATCAAGATCTACTGTTTATATGTTTAGCAAGTTCAAGCATTATTATAATTATTTAATAGTTCTAATGGATACTTCTTTAGAGGACATGTAGCCAACATTTTAACCCCTTTCAATTTACATGGATTACCAAAAATATGGAATTCTGAAGCAGCATAATATATCACGTAATACATTAGACTTAAAATTCATGTGACCCAATTGGGTGACTATAGATAAATTATTCTCTTCAGACCACCTAATCAAGACCTACTGTTGCAGGGGAAAAAACTGGTGAAGGGACTGCTTTGTTATGCCTTTAAACCTTGGTGAAGAATTGGGTTAGAAATCTAATAAATTGACTATATAATGTAGATATTGTATATTTAAAAATATGACATTCAAAGAAATAGAAATGCCAGATTATATCTAATGCATCCTGGAGACAATCAGATACCTCTTTTAAACATATTTTCACCAAATAATGTGAACTTTCCACTAATATATGCCTTTGTATGCTTTTTTTTTAAAATGGAGAAGCAGTATTGAAGTATAACTTCGTTTCAAGGTATGTATTTGTTCAAAATGTCTTAAATAGGTAAGTTTATAAAAATGTTGAACCCAGCCAATATCTTCTTCTTGTTAGAGATGTCTTTTAGCACATGAATTTCAAAACCAGTTCAATATTCCAAGACTAAAAGCAAGGAAGTATTGTCCATGTACTTTCATGCCAATCATACGTGGAAGTGTTCTTGAATCTTTCTAGTTCAAAAAGCAGGGCTGTATCCAAATGTCGCTGTTACATTTATCTTCTTTGTTTCCAACTTTACAATTAATTACGGGCAGTTCTCAATTTGCAATCATTCATTTAGTGACCATTTGAAGTTATAACCACACTGGAAAAAAAGTGACTTATGACCATTTTTCACACTTAAGACCATTTCCGCATCCCCATGGCCATGTGATCAAAATTCAGACCCTTGGCAGCTAGCATGTGTGACAGTTACAGTGTCCCGGGGTCATTGATCACCTTTTGCGACCTTCTGACAAGCAAAGTCAATGGGGAAGTCAGAGTCATAACCGTGTGACTATCTTAACAACTGAAGTGCTTCCCTTAACAACCGTGGCAATAAAAGTCATAAAATGGGGCAAAACTCAGTAACAACTGTCTTGCTTAGCAACAGAAATTTTGGGTTCAGTTGTGGTTGTAAGTGGAGGACTAATTATAACTGGATCCATCCACCTTGCTGCTGGTTATCCTACTCTTCTCTTTCTTTTTACTTTTCCCAACATTAGAGCTTCTGTACAGCACATTTAATTTATTTTAAAGTTAGGTAAAGTTTACTTTATTTTAAACAACTGTTCAGAGAAAACTAAACTCTTGGTTTATATTATTAGATTGACTTATTATATTCTGTAAGATTGACTCAATAATTTATGTTATGAACTGAATAAGCGATAGAATTAGGAAGCTGGAATTTAAATTGCCTGAAGACTACATACCTTATACATCCAATTTTCTCAATAATTAGCGAGCATCTCCTTATGCTACTTTATACTAATTGTTCCACAAGCCTATCCAAGATATACCAAGGACTATAATCAGTGAGTTTCCTTTCTCCCTTAATTAGTGATCTTATACAGCTATATGTACTCTGTCCTTTGTTTCAAAGTAAAATTCCACATTGTTGGAAATGAACAAATGTTATCTGAAATATGACAGACTTAGGTAGTTACGTTGAAACAGATATAATTAAGGAGATTTTAGGGAAATATTTTAATTTACCAAAGAAAACACTACAGAGCAGGACAAGTTTTGAATCTCTTGTTATATCCTAAGAATACTACAAATTTTTAGGATTGTCATTTCCTGAAATAGAAACCACATATTTTTCATTTTTGAATAAAACAATAGATTGCAAAATTGGTTTTGATGGATGAGTAAAAAACCAGCACTATAACAACAACAACAGCAACAACAACCGTGTATCATAATTGTACCAAATGTTGCACATTAAGCCAATTTCAAATAATAGTATGTCTTTGGATAAAATATTGCAAAACATAAAATTAAATAATAGCTTATGTGATGTTATGTGCTACTGGCACCAATTTCCTATGTGGTATTTTATTGTTTTGCAGATGGAGTTTTGAGCATTCATAAAGCATGTGGCAGAGGAATGTTATCCCAAAAAGATGTCCTTTTATGCAATTAGTTAAATTGGATGCAAGGAAGATCAGACTAGACATATAATGAGAATATAGGAAACTTCTCATGCTTAGCAACAACAATCTGTTGATTGTTATGGTGGTGGTGGTTTGTTTGTTTCAATCCTAGTACCAACTATGGAAGTGTAGCACATCTAGAGAGCATTAGGTGAAGAAAAGCTAGTTTAGATAATTGACTTGCAGTATTTGCCATTCATATTAACCAAACAGCAATGTAAATCTTCACATGGAGATGTTTTCCCCGGTGGCCTGCAAATATAAATATTTTTTCACTGATAACAATTCCAGTTCAGATGTCTTTCTAAAGCAAAGGATTTCTTGAAAGTTTATTCTAAAGAACTTGTTGATTTTCTTCCATTTCACATATAAGCAAATGCATACAAAAACCCAATGCATGAATGCTTCACTAATATATGGCTGCTTGGCAGTTATGTAAAAAAGATTCTTAAATGGGAAAAAAATGTCAACCTGACTAATTACTGAGAGACTTACATTGCACATGTTATGGATCCAGACGAATACAGATGAAAGAAACAAAATGGTGGCAACCCATCACTTGTAAGTACTAATGATTCATGAGGGTAAAGGTTTGTTCTCCAAGCTTGTGGGTTGGTTTCTGAACATTTCATTACAGGCTAGGTCACACACCCACACCTGAAGCCCATATAAACAGAAGGACACTGACACTGACATCTCCTAAATTCAGCTGAAGATGTTACCTAGCCTGGTAATGAAATGTTCGGAAACCAACCCACAAGCTTGGAGAGTTAACCTTCACCCTCATCCTATACCTCAGTTATAGATATTCACCACCATTGCAAACTAATGATTCATTCAGCAAAAGTGTAGAAGGTTGCATTTTTTTTCTTCATTCTTTTCTCCCCTCGGTCTGAATCATGTGCTTTCTATGGTCATAACTACAAAGTCTAAACAGGTAGGTTTGCTCTTTTGCCTAAAATGCAATCCCATTGAAATAAGTGGAACATGCTAAATAAGATTAAATGCCTCATTATACTGAGGTTAAATGCAAAGAGCTGGATTGAGAGGAAAGTTGTATCCAGCAGGACTTTTTGAGAAGTAGAATTTGTTAACTGTAATGACTTCTACTACCAGCATTTGAGTCCACCCAGAACCTATAATTTTAGCCCATTTTAGCAGCAACAAAAGCAGAATGAAAATGTAGAAAATTAGAATAATCATGTTTTGATAAGAAACAAGTTATACAATTTAGTGGTGTTCAGTTCTGCAGTGTGTACATGATTGAACATTGTAAGACAGCTGATAAAAGATTCATATGACAATGCCTTATTAAAATAAACAAGTTATTCTTTTCACAATAATTTGTTTAGTAGAGTTTCACAGAGCTCCGAACTAGACAAAACAAAACATCTTTGTGAGCTAATTACTTCTAAAATTCTATTAACATAACAATCCAGTACAGCTGTTTACACGGTATTCCTAGTTAGGGCTTTAGTTGCCATGACAACGGAACAATTTTTAAATGAAGCAACTAATGTGGGATTGTTCGTTGAAAACAAAGACACATGATGTAGCTCCCCCTTGTTTTTCTTTTAAAAAAAGAAGAATTATAGCGTACAACAATATTTTACACTTGGCTAAAGTTGCTCAAAAGGTCTTACTCCTCTTAAGACCTGTTGTACAGAGAATAATTGCTTTGGATTAATCAAAAGACTGGCTGCCAAAATCCATCATAAAACTGTGATATTACAACAGGTTTGCTGGAATTGTGTACCAGGATTGTACAGATCCCAAAGTAAATGTTTACATTTAACAGGCCAAGCCCTCAAAGGAACTTGTGGAATAACATTGACCAGAATTTTCCCAGTGGACAAAACCAGTTTACTATCCTATTGCATGTTTGTGTACCTAACTCATTCAGTCAACTGAAATTCAACCCTGGGAAGATACTATTCTGTGAAATAAGGTCATCTGAATTTAGAGATCACATGCGTTAAATGGGTTGAACTCCCCTTTGAGAATCAGGAAAGTTATTTCCTTCAACAACAACAATCAAAATCATCTTCAGAGAAAATGCACACAAAAAAATAGTTATCCATTTAGAATATAGCTGTAAGGGGCTTAGATTCTCTAATTTGCTATCAGGCACAGAATGGTTTAATCACAGAAATGATTGATAGTTGTAGTTAAACAGAACATTAGGCTAATGACGTATAAAACTGTAGCACAGTTGTTAACTTATGTTGAAGCTGATTTCTTACAGAGATGATGTCATCTTCTATGGAGTTTGAAGTGATTCAGAAGTCTCACTATGACTCTGTTCTCTGTCCTTAATCTCTTCATGACAGAAACATGTCAAACACTGCCTGTAGTGTCTGCTGCTTATTGATGCCAACTACAGGAATAACTTAGCTTTGTATATAATGAGTCTTAAACCAACAAAAAATTGAAATTGAAATAAATGGAGCCAGACACATACATATTAGGATCAATTTGGGAAGATTCCCTTATCTTTTACAGGTTATCCATTTTGAATGTATTATTTTGAGTTGAATGAGTAATTCAAAAAACTATTGTAAGTAATATAATCCTGCCTGCTTACATAGGTAAAACAATTGGAGGCGATTGTAAAAGGATGAGACACAACAACTACCTCTTTGTTCCCAGTGATACCCAAATGATAGAAGGTGGGATTATTGTCTTATTTGGTTTTTATTTTATTTTCTTAATTGCTTCAACAGTAAGGCAGCAGCTGAATTGTAGTCACTGCCATTATGCCTCCTTCTTGGGTGAAACATAGTCATGACTGAAAGGGATGAGGTGGCTTAGCAGTTAAGACTCTGGGCTTGTCAACCAGAAGGTCGGCAGTTCAAGACCCAACTACCACGTGATGGCAAGAGCTCCCGTTCTTGCTCTACCTCCTGCCAAACTGGCAGTTTGAAAGTATGCAAATGCAAGTAGATAAATAGGTGTCACTTTGTGGGGGGAGTAACAGTGTTTTGTGTGTCTCAGCAGATAGTCACGCTGGCCATAAAGCAATAGCACTTAGACTTCTATATCTCTTCACACTGCTTTACAGCCATTTCTAAGTGGTTTACAGAGTCAGCATATTGCCTCCAACAATCTGGATCCTCATTTTACCGACCTCGGAAGGATGGAAGGCTGAGTCAACCCTGAGCCACTCAGAATCAAACTCCTGGAGTAAGCAGTGAGTTAGTCTGCAGTACTGCAATACTGCATTCTAACCACTGCGCCACCATGAAAGTGTCTTCAGACAACATTGATTCCCTCAGCTAAGAAATGGAGATGAACACCACTCCCTAAAGTCAGACATGATAGATCAAAGGAGACCATTACCTCTTTTTTTTTGCAGTCATGACCAATGTAGACATTTGCCAGCAGAAAGCATTTTCTTCTTTTTCAAGAACAAAAAAGTTCTAGAATATAAACTTCTTTTCTATTTGCACCAAATATCTTGACTGATAATCCCAATTGTTTTTAGTTATTTTTCCTTCACTTTGCTAATGTGTTATCGTTTTAAAAAAACACACATGTATTTTACTAAACTATAAAACAGGTGTACACCTTTGTTCCCTGTCTTATAGTTTGGAAGATGCTTTTTTTTCTCCTTGCACAGAGGAGTAAAACAGCTCAAGACAACTGATGATTGCCAGATTACTGGATATGAAATTTAGCAACTTTAGAAGGCATCAGATTAGAGAAGGCTATTTTACCATTTTCAGTTGATTGTGGAGGGAAAAAAAAAGATCAGTCATTGTTTCTGACTCTAGTATTGCAGAGTGCTATTTCGTTGCGACACTGTAGAAGAACTACAGAAGAAAGAGCCAAACAGAAGGCAGGAGTGAAACAAACACTACATATGCCCTCGAGCAAACGTTCCCAGTTTGTTCTTCAGAGGAGTTGGCAAGCAATTTTAAAATTCTGAGGGTTGTTTTTTTGTGTTGTTTTTTTTGTCCCAGTACATCTGGAGAACACCAGACTGAGTACAGCTGTCCCAGAGAAAGCCTGTTCATGTTTGGCAAGCAAAAAAACAGGAAAGGAAAGGAGGGAGGCTTAAAGTATAATAAACCCCCTTGGAGACATTCAATTGCTTTTCTTCTTTTCTCCCCCCCCCCCCCCCAATGATAGCTTCATTGCAGCGTTGTTTCCTTGAAAAGCTTAAGGAGCAAAGAGGCCAAGTAGCAGTGGGTGAATGGGACTAAATTGTTCAAATGTATTTAAGCTGAGGAGCCATTATTTGGATGGAAGCTTTCAGTCTTAATTGTTTTCTGTAGAAAATGTTCTGAAATGTACATAAACAAGGAGAAGGCTGTGGCCAAGAAAACAGTAAGATCAGGTCAAAACCATGTATGAATTTCAGTTTCAGCTACAGTTATGGTAGAAGCTACAACAGACAGACTCATTCTAGAACAGGGCTGTCAAACTCATGGCCTGCAGGCCAGATGTGTCATGCACTGGCCATGCCCATGCCCAGTTTAGCAAGTGGGAAAAAGTCGTGATATGTCACATGATAACGTCATGACGATGCAAGTTTGACACCCCTGTTCTAGAAGATTGAAGATTTATGTGTGTTACCAATGAAAGTTCTGCCTCATAGATTTCTTTCTTGGGCTAATAATGTCCTTCTAGTCGTGCACTGCCCCTTCTAAAAATATTTTTGTCTCACTTTCCAGTCTCAAATACTCTACTTGCACTTTCCATGAGACTTTCTATAAAGATTCTCACAGTCCTTGCTGCTCTAATTGAATTTCTTTGATTTGAGCTCTCTGCCTCAAAATGTCAGATGGGACATTTGTCTAAGTCGTTGGTTGATTCTATATAATTTTAATCCCAAACAAATGAATGATATTCCTTTTGGTCACAGAACCTGGACTACTAATTGGACCACCACATTAATCATTTTTAGCAATCAACTTACCCTTTGGGTGGTCAAATTAAAATATAGATGCATTTGATTCTGCCTGTCTTGGCAATTTTCAAACAAATGAGGAATCTGCCATTCTTGTGTTACTAAACTACACTCCCAGCATTCTTCACTGCTGGGCAGGCTCCCTATATCTGATGGGTGTTGTCATTCAGAAACATCTGTGTAGGCCACAGATTCCCCACTCTTATGATAAATTGCTACATTGGAAGAGAAGTAATTTTGATCATGTTTTAAGATTTAAATCAAAAATTCAACATTTCCACTTGAATAATTTCCTTAGTTTAGACAGTTCAGTTCATTAGCATTACAATTTCAAACACAGAAGCCATTTGTGTAGGGTTATTTTTTCTTTTTGACATCTACTTTTTAAAGCCTCCCGCATTACAGAAAGCAAAGTACTCCTTGAATGAGTAATTTTGAAGGCCAAGCCTATGATCAGGAATATTTTACAGCTATGGCTGCTGCACTCAGTGAGAATACTGGGACACAACCCAAAAACTCCTCATAAATTCAGACACTCCACGCTTCAGTTCACCAAACTTCACTCCCAGTGACATTTGTTCTCTCTCGACAATATGCAGTCTCATCAGCTAAAATTGAAAATCCTACTGATGCATTTGCTGCCTCCACAATATAATTTTCTCAGCATTTGACCACAGATTTCAGCCAATTTATTCCGAGCTTGAAATGACATGTAAGATGTCCCAACTTACCATAGATTTCAATTTTCTTCTTTAAGTTTTCTCTACATTTACAGGACAATAGACAAAGACTACTGCATATCTCTTAGGCTGTGAGGCATTAGGAATTTCTTCTGATCAACCAATTGAGGTACAGCTCTGCACTGAGGTGTTAGCAGAATGTTTCATTAAGCAATAATACTGATTTCTTTGCACACATGCATTAGTGGTATGTTGCAATACTACTACTGCTTTCTTGTGACAAAGCTCTGTTGAATTCAAAGTCAATTTTCTTGTGTAAAGGCTTTAGACCAGGGCTGTCAAACTCCCAGAGCGCAGGCCGGATACATCATGCACTGGCCGCGCCCACACCCATTTTAGCAAAGGGGGAAAATGTCCCGATATGTCATGTGATGCCACTGTGACAACATTAGTTTGACACCCCTGCTTTAGCCACAGGAAAAGTTAAACTTCCCTTTTTACCAATTCCTTTTACCTCAGTGGTAGATTTCTAAAGCTGAAAGGGGGAATTTTCAAATATTTTAAACAAATGCATTTTTAAGCATTGCTGCTTTGATTATAATTTTTTCTTCACCTTGTATTTCAAAGTGAAATCTATTGATTTCTATTGAATCTTTTAAATGTCAAAACCCAAATGCCATTGCAAGACAGTCATCCACATTCTCTACAGAACAATCCTAAAAGGAAAACTTAATTGCAGTCTTATGCCATTGATATCTGTCTTATTATAATTTACTAAATTCCATTATCACCAGCTGGCAAAGGTGGATTTGTATGCTCTTTCCTTCCAGTAAGCCATAATTATTTTAATGTGGTAAAATATTTTTTTCATTGCTTGATTCTTAGCCATCTGGCTAGACTATTCTATCTCTTCTTCCCTCCCACTTCCCCTTCACCATACCTTATGGATCTTCTGCTCCAGAATTCATAGAAAGGCATTGACAATGTACTGTCGCTCCCAACCTGGCTGTATTTCCATCTGAAGAAGCCTAGAGGCCTGGCAGTTGCCTGCCCCAGATCTGTCTCTTGAAACAGCTGCTTCTCTTGCTTAATAGCCATAATTCAAACATGAGCAATGAAATGCTTATTCTTAGGACTGCTAAGATTGAGATTGTTTAAAAGCAAATCACAAGACCATGTAACTCATCAAATTGCAGTCAGGGCAACAATTGGAGGAACTGTAAGAAAAAGAACTTATTGACGAAGCAGACATATAAAAGAAAGACAAGAGAAAACAGACGGGCAAAATGAAGCAGATCCACGGCAAAGCAGGAATGAAACTGTAGGTTCCATAGTAATACTTTCCAAGCCTGAACATTAGTGTAACAAATATCCACAGGATTCTTAATTTGCTTATTCTGCCTTGCCCTGGTCATTCCAATGAATATGTGTTGTAACTCTTCTAAGAAAAAAAAAGAAAACTCTCCAAGTTAAACTTCTAAATCTTTTTATTTTTTCCTTTTCCTTTCCCTTCTTTCTTCTTTTTCTAAAGTACCTATTAAAAAATGTTCACTATGGTTCAGCACAGGGCTGGATGCCTTTAAGGGAAATGCAAGCAAGATTATCTGCCTTCTCTTTGCATCCTACCTAAAGTCTCAAAAAGATTATCAGGGTTTTTCCCCCCTCTGAATTCAATCCACAAAATAATTCATTTCAATAGGACTCATACTGGACCTGAGCTCAGTGGATTGTCTTCTTAATCTTCTTTTCTCTGAGTCAAACATACCACTTCCTTTAGTTCCACTTATGTGTCTTGCATTGTAAACCCTTGCTAAATCCTTTATCAACTATGTTATTGTACACAGAATCTTCTTCACCGAATCTTCTCCGTAATCCCAAGATTCCTCTCAGCAATATAATTGCCTTGTCATTTAGGCTTTTTCTTTCTTTGTGTTTGTGTAGTTGGATTTCCTCAACATTGTATATAAGCACCTTCCAAGTGTATAAAAGTCTGCAAAGTTCCTCATTTTTTTGTCATTTTGAAACCAACAGCCTGGAGATAGCCTGCATTTATATGATGTTAGCCCTTGAAATGACAGCATTCTTTTAATACACATCCTCAGCTGTTTTTCGTAATTGTGTGGTACTTGTATCATCCTAACATATGGGCGCAGAGCTTTTGGAGGGTGTAAATATGCCTTTGGCCATCAAATGGCATGTTAAGGAACAGGGAAATATGATCTAAAAGTGATCAAAGCCCATGCAAACCAGTGGATAGAGCCAAGACAAAACCTTAAACTTGGTTTAATTCCAAGGAAATATCAATGTCGATGTAGTAAATACAAAACAGGTAACTATGGTTAATGAAATTGTTTCCTGGTTTTTTCCTGGTAAATTAATTTCTCTTCCACATTAAAGCTAACTACACTCAACATCCAGCTCAGGTGTTACACTTGAGATTTTGTTGGCCCCAAATTGTGCCTCGTTTTTATTACTTTGCATGCTAGGAATGGTGCACAAGTGCTCATGACATCTTTGAACAAACAGATCCTATCAGTAATTCCTTAGGCTATCTGACTTTCCTGTAATTAAAATTCATTGATTTATGTATTCTTTACTGTAAGCTAATCAAAGGTGTTGCCTTCCTGCAGTCTATGAAGCTTGGAGTGTCTAAATGCATACAAATACTTTCTCAGCTAGAAAGTACCATCCCTGGTCACATAATAAGGGTACCTTTAAATTGTCCAAACATGGCTAGCTAAGGAATTCTGGGAGGTGAAGTCCACAAGTCTTAAATTTGCCAAGGTTGGACACTCCGGGTTTAATGGTTGAATATATTTTACTATTGGAAATTATTTTAATTATCATTACATTTTTAATATTTGTCTTGTAATTTAATTTGTTTGCATTTAATCAGACTCAGGTAGTGAGTTACCCTAGGAGATGACGCATTCCACTTGCTGCATAAAAGGCTATCAACACACCTGAAGTTTATCTGAAAAGTTTATATCAGAGCAAAAGACTAAATTTCGCTATAGAGATCAAAGATGAATAAGGTAAATTAATGGATACATATACAAATTGCTGCAGAATATATTTAACCTATGCTTAATTTTATGTTTTTCTGGTGTTCTGCTCATAATTTTGCTTGTATAGAAGAGAAAAAATCATTTTTCAATAAACTTAAGTGATTTTTATGAATTTCAGGTTTCAAGTCTACTTTCAAGCTTTCTAATAGCATATTGTAAACAAACATTAAGAAGACCTTTGTGTACAAACTGGGATTCTCATCTTGGTTTTCTCTTTTAATTTCCTATATTAATTGGAATAGATGGGAATGCCTATCCAGGCCTAGAGGATTATATGAGAGTTTGTCTCTTAGCAAAATATAATTGTTTTTTTTATATAATCTGATCAGTTTTGATCTCAGTATGAAGCAGAAGGCTTTCCAACTGCCTTCACTTTGCAAATTTCCACCTTCAAATCTTGAGTCCAATCTCAGAAGCTCTCTTTGAACATCAAAAACTCCAGCATTAGCTACAGACACGATCATAATCACGAACATTGTCTTTATTGTAAACCACTTGGAATATCAGGATGCTGTAACATGGGAAAGAAAAAGGAATTGTTAACTTCAAATTGCTTTTTATTAGGACTATGCAAAACTGTGAAGGGATGCTTCAGTTCAACAAAGTTTGAGATTGATTCAGCCAATCAAGGTAGATTCACAAATCTAAAAGAGGACATTGAAGGTTTTTGTGTCCCATTAAATAGCATTTAAAAAAGCAAAATGATACGTAAGTTAAATATTTTAATAAAACAAGATTAAAATATCAGTATAAGAAGTCCTTTGGATAGAAAATAAAGCTCTCTGAATTCTGGTAAATTTATGTATGTACTTTTTGGGAGGAGCAGGGGTGGTGTTAGACAAAATTAAATCTGCAGGAAAAATACTTAATATCTCTGTCCTAAAACATTGATCAGATTGTTATTAGAAGACATTTTTTTCAATCTGTCAATCTAACTCTTCTCTTTAAGCCTTTGTCCCATATTAAAAGGGGGGGGGGAGTGAAACATTTGATTAATTTTCAGAACATGCTGATTTGCCCCTTAATAATCCCAATTCAGTTTAGATTGCTTATAGATATCTTACATCACCTCATGGAACAGCAAAAGCAATACAAAATGGACTGATTTGACTTGAGATTTGGGAGTGTAGTAAAACCATACACTCATAGCAATTAATTATAACTCAATCCTATATTACCCTGTAGGGAGAAATAATAGTTTCTTATCACATGTTTATGTCTGAACCATGAACCAGAATTATATTACAAGAAAAGTATATCAGTTTTCAGTCTTAAAAAAAATGTTTCTTTAGTATTAGAGAGATGGATGATAGAGAGATGGGGGGATAAATAGATGTTCTAAAAGCTTCAGTGTTTATATTTTCTAGTTTGCCTTTCTCATTTCTGGGCCATATATCATTCCTGGTGTCAGGAGTTAAAAGCTTCCTATTCTTCCCACCCCCAAAAATAACATCTGATAATTTATATTTTTTTTAAAGGGAAATGAAACTGATTACCTTTGTTCTTTGATTTGATCAGGTATAGAATACTTAAATTATCATATACAAAAGTGAATGAATCATTTAAGAGCTTAATTTAATCTCATAGTAGTTGTTGTAATCTTACAATTCATTTTGTTTACATTAGAATAAAAAGTAAACTTCAAAATTAAAGATAACATTTTTACAAAGAATAAATTACATAGGAATAAAAGCTGAATTTTTGAATATATTGATGAACTAAATTAGTCATTACATTAAACTAAATTAGTTCATTAGTTCATTTTCCTTACAGGATAACGTTGAATGCTATCAGTCTTCACTTTTGACTTTGCATGGAATACCTTGGAAACTCAAAAAAATAATAATAATATTCTTTTTGAAATATCTTCCTCTTTCAGCTTCAACATATAGAAAACTAGAGCCAGAGCCCATAACTATGGACTGTGATTTAGCTATGAACAAACTCACATTTTAACTCCCTTCTCTGTCCATTTTGTTTTTAAATTACCATATAATTTAAATACAATATAATGGCCTCTGTTTTGGCAAATAGCTACAGAAAGAACCTGTGACTAGTTTTAACTTTCCTTCCCTGTCAATTTTGGATGACTCAATATTCTTATGGTTTACTCTGTATAGTATGCGTTGGGGGAGGGGGGAATCCTACATGCATTTATTGCAAAATACTAGCTGTCAAGGATCAGGTTATCCAAACAACTATATAAAAAGTCCTGTATACATACATAATACATAATATACAAATAATACATAATATACAAATATACATAATATACAAATAATCCCCATACAGGAGATAAACTACTTTCAAAAGTAACAAATGATAGAGGCCTTATTTACTTGACAGACTCTGGCATCACAATTTTATAACATTCATGCATATACATGGTTTTTCAGAATGCCTCATCTACATCTCAGTTCAAAACAGAACAACAAGAATAGTTAATATCTGGCAGGAGCTCATGATGCAAATGATGCAAATGATCAAATTGTTGAAAAATAATCTTGTTGAATATTTTCTATCGATATTCTATCAATTTTAATTAAAGAAAATGAAACTGAACTTTGTCATGTCCCTTCTCATTTCTTTTGGGAAATCCCATCCCAGTATGTCATTCAAAGGTATGCAAAGGCAAAGTGGATTTCTTGGGCATTCCCGTTTTTGTCTTTTTTTCATTCTTTGCTAAGTAGGGATTATTTCATGTTGTATTGATTCTTTTTCAGGAATAAAGAAGTTTTATTTCAGCACAGTAATTGCATTGTGAAAATGTTTATTCTGTTTGCTTAATAACTGATAATATGGCTGCACTGTACTGTATTGATATTTGTGGCCTTTTCAGTTCACCCAATATTGTCAGTCTCTTTTCTTTTCCCACCATTAGCTTTTGGGAAAATTCCCAGAGACTTATTTTAATTCCAAAATCAATTTGAACTGTCAGTTACACATTGCTTTGAACCAAAGAAGTCATTGTGGATATTAATAAAATATTTACTGACTCGATCCATGTTTACATGTGACTTTCAATTCTTATTCTCTTTAGAATCCATCCTAACACACAAGGTCACCTGAACTTGTTTAAGCAACTGATCCCCAGTTAGGACCTAGCCAATCATCCTTTTTTTGGGGTGGGTGGAGATGGGCTGGAACCACTCAGCTATTATATAGTCCCTGCAATAAATTCTATATGTCTTGCTGCTGTTACATTAATAACCTAATTTTCTTTTGGGAGTTTAAGGCAAATTACATAGAGCTTTATTTATTGTATCCCTTTATTTTATTTATTTTATTTATTTTATTTAATTTATATACCGCCCCATTCCGAGGACTCGGGGCGGTTCACATAAAAAT
>JANHFL010005094.1:48351-59452 GCA_032468155.1 Oxyrhabdium leporinum
GCTGAAGTCTAAGTATATTATGTCCACAGTATTTTGCTGGTCTACTAATTTAGTCACTATGTTGAAGAATGAAATAAAATTGGTTTGGCATGTTCTGTTTTTAACAAGCCCATGCTGACTGCTAGTTATTACTTTACTTTTTTGTAGATGTTGGCAGATCTGTTTTTTTAGTATCTTTTCCAGTATCTTCCTAATACTTTCCAGTATCTTCCTAATTGGAAGATACCTCCTAATTGGAAGATAGACTAATTGGTCTGTAGTTTCCTGGGTCTGTTTTTCTCCCCTTTTTTGAAGATGGGAAGATCCTTTTTTGAAGATGGGAAGATCAAAAATGGATCAATTTCTGGCTGAGATTTGAAATGTCCTCATTCACAGTATTTCAGCCACGTATAAATGCAGAGGTTCAATCACATAACTGGGCTAATTCGTAGGTACTCTCTGCTGCTCAGTTCCTGACATTTATGTCCCAGAATCACAACCTGGAGCTATGGCAAATTACATAATTAGGCAAAGAGGGACTCTCAGATTCAGCATAGTAAAATGTTATTAGCAATTTCTTTACAGACAATATATCTTCATATGCCAAGATATCTAATTATTGTAGTCTCCTGACTTTAGGTCAGTTTTGACCAAATCATTGTCTTCTGTTGACATGGCTAATGAATAGCCAAAGACTCCTTTAGAAATCAATTTTTGAGATAAATATGCAAATATTAATGATTTGTAATATGAAACACACTTCAAAAAGTGATATTCTGCATATATAAATTATAAGACAGTTTGTGTTTTAAATTGTCTCTAGAATCTTTCTGGATATTCTTTGTAAAAAGGTACTGGCCAAAGAGGATCACTATCCTAAGCTCAAACAATTTATATTCTCATTACGAATGCTGTGCTGAATTCAGACAAAAGCTCACCTGAATTCCAACCATAGCAAAATATAAATTGCTTGTTCATGAACCTAAATTGCAGACAAAATCATAGCATTACAAGCCATTCTTTTCTTAAAATTGAATGATGATGCTAGATATCTGCTATTTGAAGTATTAAAATCACTCAGATGTAAAATTGCAGGCGCTATGTCAAGTACCCTATGTTATTTCTATTCTTTATTCAGATGAAAAATATGAAATGTTTTTTAGACCTCTATGGAGTGACATCAACGATTCTTCAGCAGTGACATACAGATAGCATTTTCTTTAAGAGTATGGCAAAAATATCTTGGCCGGGACCCAAGAGATTCTTGCTAATTAGGGTTCTTCTGGTACTAAACCTGCTTATTTACATTTATTAGATGCTCACATTAGAAAAAAAATATGTATGGGTTTTGTATAAATGCTGCTAGCGTATACTTTCTGAATCTTTGAGTTCAGTTGAGCAAAGATATAATTTTACTTATAAGTGAGATACATTTTACAGCCAACAGCTTTTATTCATGTGTTTATGTATTTAGAACCCAGATTTATAGAAGAGATTAGAGCGAGAACCAAGAAATAATAATTTAAAAAATCCTGAATAGATAGCCATCAAATACATTTTGGGCCATCTTTGTATTATGCTTTCTTAATGTCCAAGTTCCAAAATACTACCATCATTTTCATAATAGTATCAATATCAGCAAAAAGGAAATTAGAAACAAAACCATGTTTCCATTGTATCAGGCAGAGTGGAAAATAAAATATCCTTTTCAGTAGATTCTAAGAGAACAGGTGGTACTCAAAAGTAAGTGATGCTGGAATTTTCCAGAATAGCTAGGGAGTTGCACTGTCATTATAAGAATGTAGGTGTAAATTTTGGAAAACTAAAGTGTAACCTATCTGTTTCTGTAGTAAATGAGAGCTATATCTTAATGAGCTAATGTCTTATTGGTTTACTAAGATTTATAGAGAGGAATAACCCCAATCAAACAATCTGGATTGGTACTCATTAATCCACCAGAGGTTTCAAAGTTGAGGTATTTCATTTTGAGCAAATTGCAATGCAGATTGAAAAGTGGACTTGGCAATACATCCAGTATCTGAATCAATAAACTTTCAGGGGAGGTAGACAAACACACTTGTAACATGCTTTTAAAATATGGAATATCAATGTTAAGGATACTTTCTAAAGTTTGGAACATTCTAAAGAATGTCAAAGAGAATTTTGGCAACCAAAGCTTCCAGCTGCAAGGTCAGCGTGCAATAATACTTGCCTTTTCCACGATTTAATTGACTTAATCATGGACGAGGAAGCCTTATCAGACTAGGTGTAGGAAGAACCTTTATTAAAAATGTTTTTGATGATAAGATCAGTGACATAGATTTATATCTCCACTTTTATTTTATATACATGATGGGCCAAGAGCCCTGTTTCAGGTCACCCAGTCCCCTCCTAGGAGAGACCAGAACACTCTCTGCGTGGTCATTGTGAGGATTAGTCTTCACGCATGTTGGATAAATCTGTTTGGAATCATTCAGAGTAAGTTTCTGGTGATCCAAACTCCGATGGAATTGGCTGAGGCATGGTCTTGCTCAACTATTTGGGTAGCGTTGACCCCTTTAGCCTTGAGGAAATGGACACTGCTGAATGAAGTTATCTTTTACCATGTAATTAAGTAGCAGTATCCTGATGATACTCTCCTGATTGTATGTATGTATGTATGTATGTATGTATGTATGTATGTATGTATGTATGTATGTATGTATGTATGTATGTATAATTGGGCTGCTGTAGAGTTCTTTCTACATTTTGGCCTTGATAAGGGGGGAATAGGCTGTACTTTAGTGAGACAGAGTGGGTGTGGATTTTATTCCCTGACAAGGTATCCCTTTCCCAAAAAGGGTTGATACATAATTGGGGGGGGGGGTGGAAGTGAGATTCATGGCTTCAGATAGAGCAGTCTTGGGCAAGTGTTCATTTGCACACATCCATCTGGTACACCTGTTGTGTGCCGGTTCCTAGATTAGGAGGCTTTGCTTACAATCATTCATAGTTTGATCGCCTCATGATACATTTAATGTGAACTTGCCTCTTAAAAGCATTCAGAAGCTGCAGCTTCTCCAGAATGTGGCATTATGGGAAATTTAAGTTATAAAACAATACACCTAACTAATATCACTGTTATATAACTGGCATTGGTTTCTGAGTGTGATTCAAGGTTCTATTATCTTTAAAGCCCTACATGGCAAGGACCAGGACAATTAGGGACCACCTCTCCCTGTTAGTATCTATCCATTCCCACCCAGACATGGAAAGATGGGGAGGCGCAAGTCCCTTCTGTGAAGCAAAGTCATCTTACCCCTAGGAGGCATGTCTTCTCTGTCATAGACTTATCTTGTGGAACAGCTCTTTCCCTGAGGTTCAGATGGTTCCACACCTTCAGATAGCCTAAAAAACCCTTGTTGTTTCCTCAAAATTTAGAACTTGGCTTCTGTACTTTCTCCTGCTGACTGATTGAAGCATTGAGAATTTTTACCCGATATATTTAATTGTTCTTTTTGTTCTTTTTATTGTTATAGTTTTTATTATCCTTTATTAGTCATTCAGAATGATTTGATTATTCAATGAGAAGTGGAGATATAAACTTCCAGAAAGGTGATTTATGGATTAAAAAGGGTTAAATATGGGAAGAAGGGAAATGATGTAACTTTAAAGAGAGAGTGGTGATAATAGCTTTGTAACTGTTTATATATAGTTTCTTTATATATCTTTTATTTTCTTCTTTTTCTAGTTGTCCTGTTCTTTGAATTGAATGAGAGCAAATGGAAATAAGATTACATATTAAAAGGAATGCTTCAGAAAGGTTTTAAAACAATAATTATCTGATTGCAAACTTGTTTGTGAACAATAATTAATCAGGACATCTTAGAATTTTCCTTTACAGAGTCCTGGAAAGAAAGAAAAGAGACCAATTCTGAATCAGTACTACCTTTCAAAAGCCCAGAAGATAACAATAATACTTTTCCAATATTTAATTCTGTTTTATTAGCAAGGCCTGAGAATAATCCAATCATTGTGAACATCTCCAAGGATTCTTTTCTTTTTCAAGCTCTTCCCAAACATAGGACATAACAGTTAAAACTTTTGTCTCAAATACTCTAAATGTCTTGTAACCCAAATGCATATTCTTAGATTATTATTTCACTGGCTACACACTAGTTTAATACAAGGTAGATCTGGCATATATGTGATCTCAAAACATGTTCTAAGTTTAAACAAATGTGACCCTAATTCAACCCTGTGACTCATCCCTTTAAGTATGACCAAGCACATTGTATTTATCTGTGACTCACCTTTTTAATTCTAGTCCAGACACGATCACCTTTCTATGAAGAATCTCAGTTAAACAAAAGGCAAGTATTTTCAGAACTGGAGATGAATTCAATCCAAGGATTGCAGATATATGAAAAAGAAGCATCACAGCTGAGCATACCATTTCAGGCAAAAGTAATTCCTAAAAAAAATACATTATAAGTCTGCCAATATTAGAAATATTAAACTTCTTCTCATTTCTAAGATTACGTGGTGGCTCAGCAGTTAAGACACTGGGCTTGTTGGTGGAAAGCCGACAGCCCAGGTTTGAGACTTGAGTGCCATGCGACAGGTGAGCTCCTATTCTTGCCCCAGTTCCTGCCAACCTAGCAGTGTGAAAGCATGCATTCATGAGTAGATAAATAGGTACCACTTTGGTGGGAAGGTAACAGCACTCTATGGCATCATGTTGGCCAGAACCACAGAAATGTCTTTCGACAGCACTGACTCAATGGCCTTGAAATGAAGATGAGCACTGCCCCCTATTGTCAATAATGACTAGCAGAGTAAAATTTGCAGAGAAACCTCTCATAAGTGGCAAATATCTATAGCTCAGGATGAGGATGAAGTTTCATTCTCCGAGTTTGTGGGTTGGTTTCCAAACATTTCATTACCAGGCTAGGTAACATCTTCAGTGGAGTTTAGGGATGTCCGTGTCTATGTTCTTCTGTTTATAAGGGCTTCAGGTGTGGATGTGTCAAATGAGGGTCTTGTGATGGGTCTTGTGATGGGTTAGTTGTGAGTCATCAGTGAAAAGAAATAGCCAGTGAAGTCACAACCTCTGCTGGAGATATTTCAAAAGATAAAATGGAGGAGAAACACTTATGCTTTCTCATGTGTTCTTCTTGAGTGGAGAAAAACTATGATAGGAATAATTTCTCAAGTTTGCTTATAACTGCTCTTAATAACTTTCCTGTAAGTTGAGATAAACACCAATTGGATGGCAGTAAATGGAAGTGACCATTGAAAGGCAAAGAGTTATTTCGTAAAAGACATTCAGGAAAGGGAGAATTTAGGAAATGTATAATGTAAAGTTTTATTAAAAATTAAAAGAAAAGTATAATATAATAATGGAATATTATTGCATTGATGTTCATGTATTCAGACTTCTGTGTGAAATATTGAAGAAAGATTCATTGCCAATAAGTAGACCTATTTATTGCTTCATAAATCCAAGGAGAAATAAGCTAATTTAATCTATGGTGTAAAATGTTATACTAGGCAATAGCAAATTTCTATGTCTGTCTTTCATTCAGAAATCTGGTTGATTGGCTTTGACCAAACAAAACAAAATGTTCTCTTTTTGAAAAAAAATATGTATGAGGTTGAAAATTATATTTATAAGAATATAAGAAATTATACAATCTTGACCTGCTGTGAAATAATACCTTATTCCGATTTCTGGTATCTCAATATATTGTTAATAATATACCTCTGTAGAACTGCTTGTGTTTAAATTCTTCATTCTGGAAAAAAATCAAAGCAAAAGGATATAACAATTTAGGTTTAAATATTATCTTTGAAGTTTTACACTATTAAATCATCAAAATCTACCCAGGAATTAAAAAATAATAAACAGAGATTTGGTTGGCATTTCAAAGTAGGCTATGGCTTTCAAATTATAATGTACATGATTATCACATCACAAGTAGAATCTCTGCAAATGCTTATTAATACTTTCTTGTATGATATATCCCAGGAGTATACTAGTGTCCAGGTTCTATTTTCTACTTTTAATATAGATCTATATACAAATAGCATGTATTTGTATTCTGGAGAAAGTGTGGGAATCTTGAATAAGTCAATAACATCTCCAATCTGTACAATTTAACAATTGTTGTCAGGCAACAATGCATCAATTTTAGAAAATTAAGAATATTGACTACAAAGCTAATATATTTTTATTTACACACCTTTCAGCAGAACCTTATGAAATTTTCTTATGTAAATAAGCACAGAACAGCTACATAAACCACTGGTACTTATTTATAGTTAAATTTATAGTTATTTATAGTTAAAGAAATATGAAAAAGCTATAAATGTGTTAAAGTAGAGGATGATCAATATTGATACATAGTCAGATGATAGTAAAATGTTCATACCCTGAATTTGCATCCCTGGGTGGAAGGAAACTTGGAATATATCTTTATAGTGAAATATTGTGGAATAGTCTTCGCTCAGCAGTTCTAGAAAAGGCATTAAAATGCCTTATTAGGAAGATATTTGTTGTGGCCTGTTGGCCGCCAGCCCCTCCAACAGCTGAATCAGTGGAGGAGGAAGCATGGGAGTCAGGGTCAGCATCAAGGTAACCTGATCTCTGACTGGGAAGGGGGAATGGAGCTGGCAGAGAGAGACAGACAGAGGTGGAGCCTAGGCCGTCCATCAGTCCTCAGATGGAGAGTCAACAGCCCCCAGATCTGGAGAAGGCTGATGAGGAAAAGGAGGAACAGCTTGGTTCAGTGCCTGATGTACAGATGCACAGAAGGCAGAGGAGAGAAGAGCCGTGAAAATCCATGGGCCGATCCTTGGGAAGCTAGCAAAGCTCCACCCTAGCTCTAGGAATAAAAGGGGGTGGAGATGAATTGATGTGGCAGATAACTATTCATCTTCCAGACGGACAGACTTGTTAGTCTGCGGTGAGAGAAACTTTTTGCCGAGGCTGCTGGCATTTCTAATAAATGAATCTTTGAATTAACTTCAGAGGGTTTGTCGTGTTTGGGGAGTTGGGTGAGAACAATATTGTCCTTGTAAGAGGATTTAATTGAATCTCTAGTTCATGGGGCTCGTGGGACCAAAATCTTAAAATTATATGGCAAGATGTAAAATTCTATCCAGTTGTAAGTTGAGTTCAGTGTTGAGAGAAGAAAAAGGTATAGTTAATAGCAGAATAATTTTTATAATTTAAAGCTTATGTCACCTGATTTATTTCAATTTTATATTGTTTGTATTTGTTCTGTATATATGCAGGTGAGCACTGGTCACAGATTGCAGTAAAAATCAATTACGTAAACTAAATTGAGTTCAGTTGGATGGATAGCTTGATATACCTATAGAATGAAGAAATCATATACCTGTAGGACAATGAAAAAACAATCATTTAAAGGATGAAAACAGTATAAGTTCACTGAACAGTGAAAAAATATTCCTTGGAGTTCTGGTTACTAAACAAAGAAAGGGGAAGAAATTTATTTTTTACAGATTTTAATATTAATTTATCCAATTATATTAATTAAAAAAGAAACCAGGAGATCAACGATACTTTGTTTTGTTTTGCTTTTAAAAAGGATCAGAAAAAAAAGTAGGGAAACATAAATTAAAAGACTGTTAGAGTTTGCAGCGATCCAACCAGCATAAATAATTCAGCAGGATTCATTTATAGAAGAGACTTCTTTATATACAGTAATATAAAGCATGATGCATGTATACAATACCCACACAGCTCTTGCAACGTGGTAGCAAGTACAAGGACAGGAAGCAGAAGCCAGAACCACCAGAACTCAGAATCACAGAAGCTATAATGCAAGGACAAACGAACTCTTAGATATATACAGACCAGTTAACCTAAGCCACACTCAGGCTCTGAGCCATCTGACATGGCTCACAACAGATGCTGTTTTTTAGTCACCAAACAGTTCCCATTGGCTGACTTGTTGTTATGCTATCCCAGCTCATAATTTCTTATATACTGACAAAGATAAATTAAAGAAATGAAAAATAAAATCATATAATTAGGAAATACATAAATGAATAAATAATACATTTATCATCTTAAAGTGATATCAAAAAATAAACAGATACTGTTTCGATTTCGATTAAAATATGCATGTAGGTATGAATTAATATGTCGGGAATTACCTTTTATATGTATCCCAAGCACAGAAAACAAATGAGAACAAAAGAATTCGTCATTCAAGGATTCTCCCGGAATAATTCTGCATTATTTTTTCATCTTATGTCATTTTCCACATCTTTAAACACTATTAATCCAAGAAATATGTCCTTTAAATTTGCATTGCTTAAGGACAGTAAATCTTACAGTTGACAACAATAAAAAAGAGTTGTGCATTTTGTATTATATGTCTGTGTTATACATTTTGTGTTACAGGAAGGAAGGAAGGAAGGAAGGAAGGAAGGAAGGAAGGAAGGAAGGAAGGAAGGAAGGAAGGAAGGAAGGAAGGAAGGTTGTTTCATTGTTGTTTCTTGCCATATGCTAAAATAAAAAATACCTAAAATGATTGCAAATATTCAAGCAGGATCAATCAATGTTTTAGAAATAGCAGACATTTTAATTTCAGCTTTTATACCAAGAAATTAAAAAGTTTCTCTTATGATTTTTTCTCTTTAAACTATTCATTGAAGAAGGTCATAACTGATGTATCTTTAATTAGCGCCAATCTGTTCTAATAATTACTTAAATAACTAAATCAGCCTGGCTAATATAAAATCCAGCTGATGCTTGAAGATTTTTTTGCAACTTTTAAATTCATTTTGTTAGCTTAATAAATGTAGATCAAAATTTACCTCTACTTCTTCTAGTATATAAAATGTATTCAGCTGAAGTTCTAAGGAGGTGATATGTCTATTGTTTGTTTGTTATATTTCTACCCTTCTTGATCAAACACGGGGGACCCCAATCCCTGCTCTGTGGACATCTATTGGTCTGCAACCCATTGAGAACCAATTTTATTGTTTATTCCTGGCTTAATTTGTGAGAAGCCAAAAAGAAAACAGGTTTAATTTGTACTCCACCTTGGTCACTGCTTTTTAAGTGTGACTCCAGCATGACACTGACAGATCAAGTGTAAACCACTGCTTGAAAAAAGAAATTATGCACCTCTGGTTGATGTAATAAACCATTCTATGCAAAATAATGCTGCCTTCTGTTTGATCAAGTGTGTATGAGATTAACCAGAAAAACCATCTCCCTTATAACTTCCACTGTCCATAATCTAGGAGAGATCATTGAACATGTCCAAAATAAAGCTGCAATGTCATTGATAAGTAGACAACTTACTCTGACCGAAGGTTTAAAAGGTTGTGTTAAGTCAATTAATTTGCAGATTCCCCCAACAACCTCATTCTGACCTTCAGGTAATTAGGACATAGGGCTAGAAGGGACCTCAGAGGTCCAATCTCTGGTCAAGGCAGAGACCTTATACCACCCCTGTCAAATAGTTGTCCAGTTTATTTTTGAAAACTTCCAGTGATGGAACACCCACAACTTCAGGAAGCAAGTTATTCCATGGATTAACTGTTCTCATTTTTAGAAAAAATGTCCTTACCTCTAGATTGGATCTCTCTTTAACATGTTTCCATCCATTACTTCTTTTCTTTCTTTTTTGTGTTTTGGAGAAGAAGTCAATCTCTTTTTCTCTGTGACAGCCTATCAGTTATCATGGCCCCCCTAATCCTTCTCTTTGATAGGATAGACATATCTATTTCCCTCAACCATTCATCATAGATTTAGCCTCCAGAGCCTTTATCATCTTTGTTGCTCTATGTTTATTTAAACATTTTTAAATACATAATTTTTAAATAAACATTTATAATTTTTCTTTAAACTTTTTCTATGTAAGTATTTATCATCATGTTCTTTTACAAAATAAATATGCTTGCCAGTTTATAGAAGAATATGGCTGACAGAATTCCATGCTTTGATCAATATTTTCTCCACATTTCTTAATAGGGATTTACATATTTTATTTCTTCTTAGACACACAGGACTTCTGCATGCAGTTGGCCTTGTGAGCTTAGAATAGGAAAGGTTGACCTGTCTTTTTTCAGTCTGTGAAGAAATACTATATTTGTATTTATTTACACATTACGATATTTGTGTCTGCCAATGACCTCTGGGTGGGGTTACAATATAACTGCATAGGCCAGTGGTCCTGTTTTAGTACTCTGCATTGGGCATGACAACCACAATGTGGTTACCTTGGTTACAGTTGCTATGGAAGGGAAGTTTTAAGTGATGTTTTAAAATGACTCTGAGATGGTAAAATACGATTTGTAATGGACAAAAGAGCAACAAATTTGCAATGGTAGTTATCCCTTTAAGGAATATGTTAGTCAAAATTTCTGATCAGAATGAATACTGTCTGGGAAGAAATTGATACTTGAAGGCCACTAAAAGGGGAGCTGATAACTGCAGCAAAATGAAGAACCAGTTAGTGGACCAGCTCTTTGTAATTTCTCTCTGGATAAGGAGAATACTTGAGATCACCCATAAGTGCTCCATATAGTTGTTCCTCATAAACAGACTGCAAGACAGAAGTCACTGATGGGTTTAAAACTCTGGGAGACAAGAGAATATTTTTTGTTCAAATCACAGCACCTTCAAAAGGGTTGCATACTTTCTTTTCTAGTCACTTTTAGAAAAGAATTCATGAAACACAGTCACTTTAAATAAGTTTAAAATGTTATCTGTTCAGTTATCAAATCAAGACGAAGGCTGACGGGAAATATAATTGTGCCATGCACATTTCTCAATAAAGTTATCACAATGTGTAATGTTATACAAAAGAAGTAGGGAATCAAATTGATAGAACCTATCTAATATGTTAGAATGTAAATTAGAAACATTTATCAACAGAGGAGTTTGACAGAGTCATAGAGAAATATTATATTTTGACATTTTTATTCTATAAATTGTGGGTAATTGAACAAATGGCAGGACAAGAAGCAAGGGAAAGGAAACCAAAAAAAGGTGAAAAGGAAAACATATTTTTCAAAGGAACATTTATTTATTTATTTATTTATTTATTTATTTATTTATTTATTTATTTATTTATTTATTTATTTATTTATTTAT
>JANHFL010005094.1:68368-81628 GCA_032468155.1 Oxyrhabdium leporinum
CTATCTATCTATCTATCTATCTATCTATCTATCTATCTATCTATCTATCTATCTATCTATCTATCTATCTATCTCCACTAGCAAAAAAGCAAAACTCCTGTTGTTTTCCAAGACAAGAAAAAGAGATCAAGAGAAAAATTAGAAAAATGGAAATTCCAAAGGAAATTTAGTTCATTGTATTGGGTGCAAATTACCCCAAATATTATTGTATTGTCCTGCTGTCAATAAAAACAAATTCAGGTTAATGCAAAAGAAAAGGAGTAAAAGGAAAAGAATCCCAAGGTGCTTCTGCTTCTAATAGTAACGTCCATCTCCAAAAAATTATTGAAGACCTGTTCTTGCCTTGGAAACAAGTTTACTGAAATAATTATCTTATCCTACGGATAAGATAAAGAATTGCATTAGGCCATTTTTAGACTTTTTTTTTGTTTAAAACAGAGACTTATTTATTTCTCAAATGGATATGGCTACCCATCTCACAAGAAGTGACTCTGGGCAGCATACAATATAAAACAACAAATATATAAATTGTTCACAATAAAAATATAAAGCAATCAATATTAACAGTTAAAATGTTATGATTTAAAATATACAAACCACAAGGCAGGGAGAGAATAAATACATTAACAGAATAGTGGGGACATCTTAGAATGCTACCGATTCCTTTGTGGACTCCAAAGCCTGATGATGTATCTGGCCTTTGAAGAGTTCTAGAATTTTAGTCTACTGAACAATCATCTGTGCTAGCCGTTTGATCAGATCTATAAATTAATAAGAAAGAATGACTGTTTCCTGATGCCATCTTTCACAGTCACAAATGGTCAGAGATAACCATTTTATACATTTTATATTTGAGTACCAATTTTATATTTGAGTACCACTGAGATCAACTTCATTTGCCACCAGGTTATTATTTCCCATCCCTGCTTCTCTGGGAATAAGAACTAAATTAATCCAGGAAAGAAAAGAACTGTTTGGGGATACATTTATCAGTCCTAGTTTTCTAATAGAATGCAAAAACACCAACAAGAATCAAAGTGAACCCAGTCCGAATGGAATACAAGATTTAAAAATTGGGACTATATATTGTTCCACAGTAATTTTTCTTAGTCTTGGCAGCTTCCATTATTTATGGTCTTCAAGTACTTAGAATCTCAAAAATAGTCATACTAGCTGCTAAATTTTAACTGATATCTACATGTCTGGAAACTACCATGCCAAAAAGTTTGATCTAGAAAACACAGATCAAACAAGTGGCAACATTAATTAAGCTTTCCTTGAGTGCATCTAATTAAGTGAAATGTACAGCATAGTACAGTTTTGCCTAATGCTTTGTGAGCATGTGTTAAAGTTTTTTTTAAATTTCTTCTTTACATGTTTAAGTGCTAACATTAATGTAAAGTAAATCTGTTTAGTAAATTCGCACTACTGAGATATCACTATGCAACTGAAAACTCTAAATTCAGCTTCCCACTTCATGGTGACTGAGATTACATTTTAAGCTGAGAAATGAACTGTTCTTCATAGCCTGCTTGGGATGACCTATTCACTAATCAGATATGCAGTAGTTTCCGATTTACTGGATTTTCATCATTCACTATAAATACAGGCTGGAAGGAGAGGACAACCAAAGATGATAAATATGAAATAATTTAAAACCAAATATTATATTGTATGGTATATATCTAGTAGAAGAGTTGGATTCAGTTGTATCCTAAATTGAACTGAACTGATTCAGCAGATGAATGGGCTGAAGGAAAGCATCCCAGAAGAAGAAAGAAACTCCTCTGTTTTGATAAATCCTTATTTTCAAGGCAGGACTGATGATAATCTAACCAAGGAAACTGCCTGTGTGCTTTTAAAGGTAAACAGGACAACTCATATACAGGCTCCTAAAAAAATCATTAGAGATTCAAAACTGAAAAAATCACGGAGAATTCTCTGGAAATTTTTAAAAATAATTTAATCTTTTCTGTTTTCTATGGGAAACTCCAAACTGGGTAGAATGGAGACAAAGGCATGAAGGTGTGACAGTATGAGCTTCAATCCACTATATACTATATTGTTTTATAAGATATATCCTGGTGCCCACCTATTAACCTAATTCTCATAATTCATAGCTGGTATGGCTGAAGGAATTCTGGAGGTGGCAATCCTGAAATATGTAAAGAAGACTGCATTAAGGAATAGTGCCTTACAAGATGAACTGGAAGAATAGATAGAATGCCATGTAATAAATTACAGATAGAGTGTATTAGTTTTAAAGCAAACACTGTGGGAAACCTAGAGCTGCTTTGAAGTCCTGTTAAGCTTTATTTTAATTTTAGGGAAAGTGATTAAGTGCCACATGGATTATGTTTTGTTCAGGTTTTTTTCCTTTAAGGTTTTGCCCTAATTTAAATTTATAAAATGCAGACACTTTTCTAAATATTTTAACACAATTTACTTGGATGCTGGGCAATGTACTTTCTTTATACTTCTTCTTTCTTGATAATTAATACAACTTTCACTCTAAATGATGAACAGCATTAGCAGCAGGTCAGTAGTGAAACAGGTGTGCCTGTCTGTTGCTAAGAAACAATAACGTTGGATATTCTCACTCCTAATGGAAACAGCTACATTTTTATAAAAAAACATGAAATTGCATTATTTTAAATGTCCCACTGAGGGAACCGTTTGTCATTCAGCTTGACTTTGTTGAAGAGGTGAACTCAGAATAAAATATTCTTGTTGAAAACCAGATATAATTTTTCATAATTTTAGTGACTGACAAAAAGATGACATTTAATTCTATTAGTGTGACAATAAAATTGATTCATCAAAATATTCTGTGCATTGATTGCTTAGCTATTGTCAAAACGAATACATGTATGTAATTAAAATATTAAGTTTACACATGGCAAAAGGGATAAAAATAAATCTACCACAAATTTCTCTGGGTATCAGATTTCATCAAAATAGGTTCTGCTCCAAAGTTTTACAAATATAGTTTTTGATATGTTCCTTTGTTCTGTGATACCATTATGAGAAACATACATGGTTTATTTATTTATTAAATTTATACACCTCCCCGATAAGAAAAGTCTGGTTGCCTTGAACAGAAAGTTTGTGATTCTTTTTAGCAATGTCCTCACATCAACAAAGCTGTGCTGGAAATTAATGGGTTTAGCATACAGAACAACACAGGGTCATGAATCTACACTAAATGAGAGAAGTGGAGTCGGCTAAGTTCTGGTATTGCTCTGGTCCAATAAATGGCATATATAGATTCAATATGTCTATTAAAGATACAAAAGGAACACATAAAATAAATTATGGAAAAAGAAAACTCATACATTATGGTGATCTTCATCAGATGAACGATGAAAATATTTTAACTAGTATTGTTTGGAAATTTCTAATTATATACTTTTCAGAGTGCTGTGAGTGAAATGGATCCATATATTTTAATGGCGTGCTTCAAAATCGGGAAGCCAAGCACATGGATAGAACTTTGCTTTATTAATGCAAAGGGTAAAATGAATTAGATTCATATTGATCTGCACATGTGTCAGTGTGATATTAGAAGGAAGGTGGGGGCTGATCGCTGACAACGAGTCACAATAGAAGTGGTCAAAATGATACATGGAATTTTAGAGAAATCTGGAAGCGATCACCCTATCTCTGAGAAACATGCTATGCTGGGGAAAACATAAATACTCCTCAATATGACATGATAGCTGAACTTGGGACAAAATACTCTGATGGCTTCTTGCTTTTTTACACATGTTTTCTTTCTACTCCTCAGGCCACTTCTCAAATCCTTCACCTCTGCTGTTCTTCAGGATATAATTGGTATGGAATTCATTTTATTGTACATTTTATATTGCAGGGCACACAAGGTCTTAATTAACTTTTTGTGGTGAACAAAAGGGGGGGGGCCTCAAGGAATGAACTTTTACAATAAACCTTACTTTGCTCATTGCAGTCCTATACTTCGTATTCTTAGACCCAATAACCAAGAAGTGATCTTCAGAGATAAACACAATACTATTTTATGAAAAGTGCTTCGTACAGCAAGAACACAGAATTCTGTTCTATTTCCCCCAGCACAGCTTTTCCATTTCCCTTTTCCAGAAAATGTTTTTAATATTTAGTGGGTATTGAGTGAGCATGATCCTCAATCAACTGAAGGGATATTCCTTGGCATTTTACAACATTATTGTATCATGCTATATTTACTGACATTCCTATCTAGGTTAGCTTTTGCTATTAATGGCATAGAAATCAGGCTTTTGATCATCAACCATGTGTGGTGAGTATATTTCTTGAGGCTGCAGACGAGGGGAATATGAAATGTGTTAACATTTCCAGTTGTTGCTTCTTGGGTGTAAAAGAAATGTATATGCTTTTCTCGTATTTAAAAGCATGCTTATCAATAGACAAATACAAAAAGCATGAGACATCTACAATTAAAGGACCGCTTGGCTTAGCCTGTGATGACCGTTGAGGAATGAACTTGTGTAGCATCATCTGTTGTCTGAAAGTAATGATAGGCTATACTGGACAACTGCAGAGTTTTATGCCATGTTCTTACTGTAAGTGACTGGACTGCAGAAATCCAAATATCCAGTCGATCAGCGGTCCCCAACCTTTTGGGCTCCATGGACCAGTGGCAGCTTTGGTGGTGGGGGAAGGGTATAGTTTCAAGTGTGCAACCTAATCTCATGCACTTGCTGCTTGCATGACCCAATTCCCAATGGTCCATGGACAGGTACCAGTCCATGCCCCAGAAGTAGAAGATAGCAAAGAATAGTAGAAAATTCTAAGACTTTGCTGTCATCTTGGCATCATATGTGGTTCTGCAATCTATTTGTCATAATATATAGGTAAGATTTTTTTTTTCTTTTAGCTTTAGCCTAACCATCAACCTTAGAGGAAGGAGAGGAACTAAGGCCTTTGGCCACCATCATAAGATTATGGAGTAAACTACCACAGTTTGATTTATAGGATACAACAGGAATTACACTGTGAGGCTGAACTTCAGGCATTTCACATCAAATCAGAGCTTGGGCTACTATTGCTGAGCAGATATGCACATTAGCATTCAATGCTTGTTATATTACAATTCCTTTCCCGTGCATTATTTTTTTACTCCAGTTATACAGTGAAACATTAACTAGGAATCAAAACCCAACCAATTTTTTTTTAAATATATTTCCTCTCTTGGTGATGGTTTTACATATATGCAGGCAGGCAATTTTTTTAGCTATTAGATTATATTCCCCTCAATTCCACACAATATTACTCTTTTTTAAGTCATCTTCAGCATTGTCTGCCACTAAGTTATTCTGGAATGGGAATATCCCTATTTCCTTCCTATTTTTGTACAAAATTACAATAACCCCAAAGTTACCATTAGCTAGAAGTCCAGAGGAATGAAACTGATAATCTTACTAACTTTGGGGTTTACTTCCAACAACGCCCAAATGGCTAATACTGATTCTAATACCAGACAAATAAGATGAACAATTTGATTCCAAACAATAGGAATTTTAACATAGATTTTATAATGTATAGCAATTCTTTATTGCAAGCATTCAGCAAAATAACAATGCAGTTTCTATAAATTGTAAAACAACATGATCTATCTGCATTAGACAGATCTTTAAAAAATCACAGTCACTCATAAGGAGATAATAGTCCCCAGGTTCAGATCCTCCCCCCTCTGTGTGTGTGTTTGTGTGTGTGTGTGTGTGTGTGTGTGTGTGTGTGTGCTGTATCACTTCTATTTGGCTAAGCAAGCAGTCAGACTTCTACTTTTTAAGAAAGTCTAGGCAACTGCCATAAATGCCCTAAGCATTTTGTTTCTGTTAACACATCCAGCCACTAAAGCAACTACG
The DNA here is from genome assembly GCA_032468155.1 of Oxyrhabdium leporinum. NCBI lineage: Eukaryota > Metazoa > Chordata > Lepidosauria > Squamata > Cyclocoridae > Oxyrhabdium > Oxyrhabdium leporinum. The sequence goes on from JANHFL010005094.1 coordinate 74,251, forward strand.
GCTCCATTCTATACATAGACTTCTGTGCATTGATGGATTTTTACAATAATAAAGAAAAAAATTGCAGAATCCAATTCTTGCTCATTGGGAGAATCTGCCTTCTAACAAGGTACAAATATTCAACTAGGGTAGGGAAGATAGTGGACTCTCTCCTTATAAATTATTGGTGTTTGTTATCTTTGTAGTTATTTTTCCCCCCAGCTGAGACTAATCCTGCCAGTTGACTTTCTGAAATGCCAGAGATGGTAGTGATTCAAGACACAGGAGCTAAAGGTGGAGAAAGTGTCTCTCACTGCACTGTATCAACTAATGAGAGATTGTTACCGAGGAGTACGTTCATGAATGCAAGTTATGTGCTATTCTGCAGCATAAAGGGTGACCAATTTCCTGCACTCCTTGGTGAGTGGCTGCATTTTGTAATCATGGCCATTGTGAGCCAGTTCAGTAATAAATCTCCAGCAAAGTGATTCCAACTCTTCTTTTAAGAAAAAAGAAGGGTCTGTACCGGTTGCAGTCTGTTTGATAGGGAGTCAACAGGTACACCTACAACTTTGTCAAAATGAAAGAACATTTTATTCTGACTACATTTTGGACAACATCCAGCATAAATTTTAACACCACATATATACTGTACGAGTGGCTATAATAAATTATCCTCAGTCTGCTACTTGATCTGTGCGGACATAATTCCCTCACAAAGGGAACTGAGAGCAGGTTGATTTCAGGCTTATGCTTCCCTTCTTATACATCTTCTTCACTCTCATCACATTTAAACAGAACTTTTGTTCAGCTTTCGTCAATTTAAAAACAAATACATACATGTAAGCCTGAAATCTACACGTATCAGTGCTGCTCTTTGTATTGGCAGATTCCATTAGTACCAAGTGATATTTCTCTGCCACCACAAAGACCAGCTTGGTAAATTCTGTCTACAAATATACAGAATCTGTACTTTAAGAGGAAACCACCAATAAGCATGGGTACACATATATTTGATTTCAAGATGCATCTAGACCAGGGTGTCAAACTCGCATCATCACAGCGTCATCACGTGACGTATCGCAACTTTTTCCTCTTTCGCTAAACCGGGTGTGGGCATGGCCAGCACGTGATGTATCTGGCCCATGAGCCACAAGTTTGACAGCCCTGAACTAGACTATCAATAGACAACAGTTTTCTTATTATAGTATCATGTTTTGGCTTTTTGGCTAAATCAAGTATAGTATCTCTTTTTATCATTTTAATGACAATCAAGTAGCTTTGAGTTATGAACTTTGCCTGATCATCGTGATCTCTGACAATAATTAAGAAGAGTTGGGCTGGGAGTGACACATGGATTCCCCCATTCCAATTAATTATAGCTGTTTTAAGTTTGCTTATTAGAGTTTTACAGATCCAGTTCAAGTCAACAGAGGGTCTGATTTTGATTTACATATCTGTACTGACATGTCAGGTTAGATGAATTTCCAAATCAAGTCAGCAAACATTTAAATATTTACTAAAACCATCTGAAATATCCAAAGTTTGAACTGAAGATTAAAATTACTTTAGTGCTTCTATTTGGGAAGTCAATTTGTGGGAAGAAAGTGACCTCCATATTACTCTTGATATAGTTTATATCACCTTGCCATGCACATCACCCATTAACCTTAGCCATGTTGACCTCAGTAAACCTTAAATCACAAAACAAAGAGCTGCTTAAGCATTTCAGCCACATTTGACATCTTGGCTGAAACTGGTAAGGTACTGGCAAATATCAATAACTCAGTCAAAACCATTAGAAACCTCTTCAGGATATGGAAATCCTTTACTCAGACCTATCAGCCAAGCTCAACACCAGGGCACACAAAGATGATAAAATTGACCAAAGATGGCAGCCCATTTAGGTAAACATTCCTTCAGGATATCTTTTAATAAACAAAAGAATCCTTCCTCTGTGTGACTATTAAGCAGGAAGCCAATTGATATGGCAAACAAGTGGAAAATCCTACACAAGCTCAGCAGGGTAACCTAACCACCGAGTGTCCCCTTTTGACTATCCAGCTAATTGCAGTTTCCAATAATTCCTAATGAGTGGGCTCTGTTCCTGGGAAGAAAAAAGGAAAGGTATAAAGGTAAACACTTGAGAAATGTAACTTCATTGAAACCTTCAATTGCTATACTTTTATGTTATGCTGTCAAATAAAACTTTGCCTCTGCTCCAAGCAACCTGTCCTGTGTGTTCTATGGAAGACCCAGAAGTTTCTTCTCACAACTTCTATTAAAGGTTCATTTAAACCCATTTCCAAATGTAAATATCACTTTAATTCTTTATTTATTACTGGGGTCATATAGTTCCCCTGCGATAGAAGTTAGAGTCTTAACTGTGTGGGCACCCTTTATAAATCTGAACTATAATAATCTACTATATGTTGCTTCAAATAGATATAACAAAAATGCAATATATTTTTAAAATATTTGTAAAACAGGCATACAAATCATTGATACAATTATTTAAATGGATATTGGAAAGCTTCACCAAAAGATTACAAAACATTATTCTTGTTAGAATCTAACTATTCATATTTGTTGACTGATCCCTGTGCTTTTAAGAAAATTCTCCCTGTGCTTTTAAGAAAACTCCACATATTTATAATATTTAATCCTGCAAATGCTTGTGTCTTGTACTAAATGAAAGTGAATTCTTTCTAATAATAAATTTAAGCATTCATGCAATCAGTTTAGAGCCAGCAGTTTAATCATAATTATTGTGGACATGCTATGCACCCATAAATTTAGTCAAGTAGATATATTTGCTTCTATGAATTAGAGGCATATTGTATCCCCAAAAGTATATATCACAAGAATTAATTATAACAAATACTGAGCTCAAATCATATTAAGACCCCAAATATATGTGGCTTAAAACATGTGACTGATTTACCTAAGTATCAGCTTTATCAAAAATTCATCTGCAACTCTATGAAATATTTAGAGAGAATTACAAAATATGAAATCCAACTATAACTACAAGCTATTATTAAGATATTAATCATCTACAGAGTTAGTTGACTGGTCAGTTGGAAGAGGTGGTTTGAACTGATGAATAGACATTTGAATTAGCTGAGCTGCCACAAAATGCACAGTTGTTTATTTGGGAATGGGTTGTTTTGAGTTTAATGTATTATTTAGCAAGAGGAAACATCAAAGGCAGCTTTTCTTCCTAACAAAGAATGACCACAGCACAATGCAGCTAAACATGAAAGCTGACAACATTTGGGCACTGAATCACAGCAATATATTCAGAAGATAACTTTAAATCTTCCTGTACTAGAGGTATGCTTTCAGATCATGTCAGAACAAGAGATCCTTGGTGCTCTATGAACTTGATTGTTTTCTTGCAGAGGTTTCATTAGCCCAACTAGGTAATATCATCACTGCCAGTGATCAGTGACTAGCACTGTTGACGGTATCTAGTTTGGCTAATGAAACATCTGCAAGAAAGCAACTAAGCTCAGAGACCAATAAGGACCCCTCATTTCAACCCTAACTACAAATATTCTCCTTATCAGTATCATGTCAGAAAAACTAGATTTGTTGACATCCTATAGGTAGCACACCTAGCCAATTGGCCGATATCAGGATCGTACCAAGAACCTCAGACTTTTAGTAACCCTTGCAGGAAGTAAATATATATTTACCTAATCCCATATATTTCAGAAAATGACAGTGTTGAGTTCAGGTAAGAAAACAACATGAATAAACACATGCAAGAATCAGGAGTTCTGCTTGAGTGAATATTTATTTTTACAGATATTTTACATGTAAACAGGCCTTATCCAAATAAGTCAGATATGCTTCAGAAGTTTCTTACTCATGTCAGAAAGCTAGAGGTTTATTTATTTATTTATTGCATTGGGACAGTGAGATCAATGTCAAAAATAGTCCACCTACAAAGGTATGTTTGGTGACACTCTTCCCTTATTGCCCCAGAGGAACAGACATGCAGATGTATTGTTTGGACATGAATATTTTCAGTTCATAAAATTTAATTACTTGTTTTAATTGTATAAAGCAGTTGCACGCAATCAACCTTAAGTCTCAGCATCATAATGATCAGTCTTGTAGTTCTGCCAAAACTGTCTAATGCTAACTCAGGAGATAAATGACCAGCCTTGGAGCTCTTAAAATATTAGTTAGATAGTTGCAAGTTGTACAGTTTATCACTGAATGATTTGTTCTTATAGAGAATGGATCTCAACACATATTATTTCTAGCAGGATTTACTTGTATGCAGCTCACAGTCTGTTAGTCATAGAATGTTTCCAGAATCTGCCTGGGATGTTATCCTCTTAAGAAGTCACTTTTTTTGCAGATATGTCAGATTATTTTTATCTGCAGTCAGCACTGATATTATTCTCTGACAGCAATGCTTAATGAACAAGAACATTATAATTCTCCTCTTGAATGGAGAAGCTAGTCCTTCTTATTCAAACTTAGAACACTCCTTTCTATGCTGGACCTCCTTGCTGCAAAGTGCCAAGGTCCCTCATTGATTGACACAAATACCTACTTCATTCCAGGTGAACGATGGCTAGGAAGTGCTCAAAATAAGGCCTTTTTCTGGTCAACCTTCTTCTATTCTTCTCAGTTATGTAGACTTTCTCCATTGCCAAGTCTCTGCCTGTGTTTCTTAAACTTCTGCTTCACTTTGGCTGGTTACAGACTCATCTGTTTCTACATGCTCATTTTTCCTTTCTTATTTCTTAGCTCCTTTGTTTTCAGTGTCTCTGTCATACATGATAGATACAATCAATCACAACTAAAGAATTAAGAAGATAAAAATTTCTGTGAATTCAGCACTGTCTTGGGGTCATGTGATCACCATTTGTAACCTTCCCAGCCAGCTTCTGACAAGCAAAGTCAATGGGAGGAAGCTAGATTTGCTTAATAATCACATGGTTCATTTCACAACTGCAGTGATTCATTTAACAACTGTGGCAAAAAGGTCGTAAAATGGAGCAGAACTCACTTAACAATTGACTTGCTTAGCAATGGAAATAATGGGCTAAAGTATGGTAAATCGAGGATTTACTTATATCAGTATTCAAATATACATAATTAAGGGTTTTTTTAAAAAAAAATAGGACAAAATTTATACTGAAAAAGGGAAAAATGTTATTGATACAGCTATTGAATATGGATCCGATGTGGATAAAATTATCCTTTGCTGTGAGATTTAGCAGAATTCTTTTTTGTTGTATGAATGTTTCACTGATCCTATTTTCATTTTCTAATGTTTCACAATAATGAACCCAGCAGTCAACAAGAAGAAATTAATACGTTACTTATTTATTACATTAATATTAGGAAAATGAACAATAAACCAACAGCATTAATTACCATGTAAGACTATTGAGTGATTTTTCTAATTTCTTCAATAGCTTTCCAGCCGAAATACCAAATTATAGTTAGCTAAAGTCATTATATATCATCTCAAGATAATGAAAGTATCTATGTATATACCGAAAGTGATCTTTTAGTTTTTCCTTTTGTGCTTTTTCCTCTTTTCCTCTTGTCCTCTTTCTATCCTCTTTTCCTCCTTCTTTTTCATACACACACACACATATATACACGCATACAAATTTTTAAAATGCAGCATGGAAAGGTATTTTTACAAGTCATCCAAACATCTCAACACTGCTTCCAAATGAAAGAAATTTATTTATTTAGAAAATTTATATATTTCTAAAGTTATAAAGTAATAGAACCAGTTTAACTTTCCTCTATAGTTTAACTAGTTTAAATGCAGAAATGCCTTTATAAATGGTTTGTTTCTGACTAAATAATTCATATTCTGAACAGTTAATATTGTCACATGGTTGGATCAGTAATAACTTGCAAAATATGTCAAAGCAACTGAGATACAATTAAGTAAGAAGATTATCTCAGCAGAGAAAAATATAACTTCAAAAATGTGTTCAATGAGTCGAAAAATATTTATTATTATTAAAGCACTATAAAAAGAACTGTATAGTTTCCAAGCCAAAATCTTATACAGAATAAAGAAACATAATAGATAGTTTTTAATTGAGAGATTCATAATATCAGTGTTTTCTTCAAGGGAGAATATGTGAGCAAATTAATATAATTTATTGACCTATCAGAATATTAGGTTCTGTCCCTTTTTTTCTCAACTGTCTCCTCTAATTATGTTTCAGTTAGACTTCTTATTTTGTTATGGACAGAAAACAACTCATACTTTTGTGTCCTAAGTCAAACATTTGTATTGATTTTCTTCTTTCCACCAACTCAGCCATATTTGCATTTCTGTTCTTAAATAAAATAAAAATAAACCTAATAACAATAGTCGTCAAAACAGTTCATCTCTTTCTTCATTGCACAACAAGCAACCAAATCCAAGAATAAATGTGATATTTTAATGAATAATAACTAACTTGATTTCCATTGATTTCAGTGGTTTACTTATGATCAACCATTGTATGAGAAAATGTACTACAAAAAAACTAATAATGAAAAAGATATAAATATAAAAAGATATAAATAATGGGAAACTGGAATGGGAAAGAAGATAATGTATTGATAATTATTACTTTAAGAGACAAAACACTCATCTTAAACATTGAAAAATCATGGATATTTTTCTCTAGCACAAACAATAATACAAACTGTGAAAATTAATTAAAAATATATGAAATTTTTAAAAAGTGCATGGCTATAATAGATATGAATGATGGATATCCGATACTGAGGGATGGATTTGAAGAATAAATTCAGGAAGGTGAAACTATAATTTAATTAATTGGGTTTTGTGGATGTATGTAAAAGTAAGAATTCATAGGATGGTGATGGTTCCTTGTGGCATTCTAATGTATGGTGATAGGGCTTTTAGGAAAACATTCTGAATGAATGTAATCTATGATTTAATTAGTCTGTTAAGTAACATGAATGATGAGAGTAAGTTGAGAGAGTATAAAAAAGTTTAAAGAGTATTGGCTTAGAAAATATTTATTGTTTGGAATATATGGTTTAAGTGTACATATACTTGTCTGCAACACAATTGATTTGCTTTATTGTGAAAGATTCAGGAAATTATTGAAAGCTATAAGTTTGATGAGAGATTTTAACAGAATAACAGAACTGCAAGGCACCTTGGAGGTCTTCTAGTCCAACTCTCTGCTTAAGCAGAAGAGTCTATGCCATTTCAGAAACTACACAGACACACAGACACACACAGACACACACAGACACACACAGACACAGACACACACACACATATACATACATATACATATACACAATGGTGAAATCTAAAATTTTCCACTACCGGTTCTGTGGGCGTGGCTTGGTGGGCGTGGCTTGATCATGTGACTGGGTG
>JANHFL010005094.1:81728-93914 GCA_032468155.1 Oxyrhabdium leporinum
CTCCTCCTCCTCCTCCTCCTCCTCCTCTTTTAAATTCTACAGCCACCATCTCAGTCAATGACTTTGGGTGGCTTACTATTCAACAAGTTTGTGTGTACTACTGTTAAAAATACTAAAATATTTTAAAACAAGAAAAACACTAAAAACATCCACTTGCTCTTGTGTATGTAACATCCATACGCAAGAGCAAGTTAGCAATACAGCTAGGAAAGGGGGCCCTTGACACATTCAGCAACTGAGGCACAGGAACATAGCCAAATTTTAGGGCATTACCAAAGGGTAACAGGATTGGGGCCATTCTCATCTCAAAAGAGAGGATGTTCCATTGAGCAAGGGCTACTGTGGAAAAAGCTTTCCTTCTGCAAGCCAACAATCCTTGGCTGATAGGATCTACAGCAGGTCCATCCTTCTCAACCTGGTTGGATGGTTAGAGACTTTTGGAAAAAAGTGACGCTGTTTGATTTGGTGGCAGCAGTGCCTCAGATAGAAAGTCCATTCAGAGAGTGGTAAGGACAGCCGAGAAGATTATAGGAAGCTCATTTCCTGCCATTCAGGATACTACTTATAAGTGCTATGTGCTTAGAGCTCAAAGCATTGTTAGAGATGCCACACACCCACTTTATGGTTGTTTCTGTTGCTAACCTCTGGGAGGAGGTTTTGAAGTATTTCTAGTAGATTTGTATTTTCTACAGTCTACCAGATTCTGTAACAGCTTTGTCCCTTATGCCATCCGTCTGGTAAACTTGCAAGATTTGTATACATTCAAACAAGACTGTGTTGTTTTTCCATGTCATATAATGTATAATATATGCATAATTTTGTATGTATTTATTTATTTATCTTGTTATGTTTATGTTTATATTAGAGATGTAGACCCTTTGAGAGCTTTATGCAATGTAATTTCATTTTAATGTATGCTGATTAGTGTACATTCAAAGTACAATAAAGTATCCTATTCCCATTCCTATTCCTAAAGGTGACCCCTCAGGTACTCCAGTCCTATGAAGGGCTTCAAAGGTAACCATCAGCACCTTGAACTGCATCCAGAAACACATTGGTCACCAATGCAGCTTAAACAGAAGTGGTATTATTACTTAAGGGATGTGAATAATGTACTTGTTTTAAACATTTCTTATAGCACAATGGGAAAAAGGAGCTCATTACTCAGGATAGTTTAAGCTAAATTCACAGAGGAAAAATAGTAAGATTTTCAGTGACAGCTGCAATCCTGTGCAATCTAAAACCAATAAACACTGGTGATGGTTTACCATGGGAAGCAAACTATGACACAGCCTCTTTGTATTAAATGAACATAAAATATGATTAAATAAATAGTCAATTTCCTCCACTTGATGAGGATTATCAAAAAAGCCAGCATTATGTCAGCCACTAAAAATGGTGGGCAATATAATAACATTTAGGATAAACATAGATAATCTTAATTTCAGTAGAGCATTAAATTGCCTTTTCATAAGGAAAATGACTAAATAAGTATCTTCTATGATTAATCAGGGCATTTAAGAATGTATAGTTCTACTCAAAAAGATGTTTTGAGTAGGGCTGACCACAATACTAATGACAATTCCCTGATTGAAATTCCTGGTTGGAATTATCTTAATTAAGTTAAAGAAGATACTTCTGTTGGACATGTAAGATGGATAAGAACCAAAGTGGGAAGCACAAGAAAACTGGAACTAAAATTAGAGTATCGAGGAATCGGCTTCAACAACCATGTTGCTCCATGTTAAACTGCTGAGTGGAAAGAAAAGCTAAGATTGAGAGTAAGAAAGAGGGGTCAAAACACTAATAACTGATCAACTAAAAATATTTTTTCCTCTGTTGATTTGTCAAAAAAGAAGGAGGGTAGGAAGGAAGGTATGCCTGTTCAAATACATAAATGTTCCCCCACATCCCTCTCCAACATCCTTACAGATGATGTTTATCCTCTGATAGCAAGTAGAGTCCAATGGAAGAACATACTGTTTATATGCAGAAAGTCTCAGGTTCAGTTCTCAGGGTTTCAATTAAATCAAAATATTAGGAAGATTCACGTGATTTTGAGAACAATGAGGGAGATGGTTGTCCATTGATACTGGCTCTCTGGAAGGAATGCTGTGCATATTTTGGGCTGCTTTCCCATTTCATAATAATAACAGAATAACAGAGGCCGAAGGGACTTTGGAGGTCTTCTAGTCCAATCCCCTGCTCAAGCACCAGACTCTATATCATTTCAGACAAGTGGTTATCCAATATAAAAAGAGAAAAGGAGGACATTGTCATAGGTATATACTACAGGCTGCCCAAGCAAACAGAGGAAATAGATGAACATTTTGATAATCAGTTAACTAAGGCATGTAGGAAGCACAGCTCAATAATAATGGGGGACTTTAAATGCCCTGACATCAACTGGGAGACAAACTCTGCACCTAATGGAAGATCAAACAGACAAACCTAGCAAACAACTTTGTCTTCCAAAAGTTAGAGAAGGGAACTAGAAGATCATCCATTTTGGACTTAATTATCATCAATAGAGAAGAAATGATAGAAGTGGTTGAAGTTACAGGAGGGAGGAAGTTACCATGAAATATTGAAATTCAACATAATACAAGCACAAGGAATAGAAAAAAGTCAAACTAAGAGAGGTGCTTGCGAAGGAATTAGAAAATAACCTAATGGGATTCTCAGTTTTAGGCTTATAATCTAAATGAACTAAAAAAAAAACTTTACAACTTGTTGCTCAGCCATTAGCATCAGGGACTGTAAGACTCAGTTGAGACCCTCAAATGGCTACAAAACATAGAATTTTAAAAATTGCATATTAAATGTTGGAAAACCTTGCATCAATATATTTCGGCAGCCTACAGCAAGCTAGTCTCTCTGTATCAGTCCATTACTTTTAACATGGGAATAACTTAACTCAAAATCCTCTTGAAAAGATTACTGGACTAAAGTACATAAGCCAGTCTTTAGTACAGAAAACCATATTATATAAATGGTGCTTATCACTGTTTTCCTTGCTTTTCTCAGTGGCCTTGTGGAAGAGATGAATTAAAGCTAGAAGAAACCCTGAAAATACACATTTTCAGGATCTCATTCAGAGGCCGAGAAAGTAGATCTGATTATTTATGTGTGAAGGAAGGGACTGTTCCTTCATGGTTACTGCTTCTATCATAGCCCATTTTTAATTCCTGACAAAAACTGCCCTCCTGAATAAAAGATAATGGTACTTCATGACGAGGCATCATTTTGATGGTTATTCCAGAGGAAATGATGAAATGTGGACATTTCAGGGCTTTCTAACAGATTAAAAACTCTGACAAGCATAAACGTCCCTTTGCCTCAGCCATCAAAATTATTCCTTCTGAAAAATGTTTTTAAAAATGGAAAACATGTCTTTTTACCAACACGCTGCTATCCACAACTTGATCTGAATTTGATTTGACAAAATATTAAAAAAATATAAACAGTTATGAAATTTTTATGCATGTTTTAATGTCTAGAAGAAAATCTAGACTTTACACTGACACCTACTAATATAGATGATAATGTTGATAAAAAGAGAGGGATTTTCTCATTTTTAGGACCTTCTAATGTTAAGAAAAAGTCTGCTGGCTCATGCAAAAGGTACTTTTAATCTAGCGTTTAGTTTCTCATGGGACTATCCCAGTATCTTGAGTGGCCACAAGCAGAATTTGGTTATTTGGATTATACCCACCTAGAAGTAAATGGAGGAAAATAGCTCTTCATAACTTATCTTCCGTGTATTTCCCCAAATACTTTTTTAATCATCCAAGCAGGTGGCTATTAAATAATGAATCATACAAGTTAATTGCATGCTATGTCAAGAAGTGTCCTCTTCTGCCTGTTAAAGTTAATCCTCAATTTACGGCCATAACTGAGCCTTGAATAATGGTCTTAAGTTGTTGTGGTCAAAAGTCAAGCCATCACATGACTGAATTCAAAGTTATAAATCTTTTTGTAAGTTTTTGTGACGCTAGTTAAGTGAACACAGCAGTTGTTATGTGAACGTAGTGGTCATTAAGCAAGTCCCATGGTCATTAAGCAAATCATTTTTCCCCAATGCGTGTTTTTGCCAGAAAACCAGCAAAAAACTTCAGAAATAACGGTTATGTGACCACAATCAGCTGTAAAGGTGAGCTAGTTGCCAAGCACCAAAATATGATCATGTGACACTCCCTCCCTCCCTCTCCTTCCCTCCCTCCATCCCTCCCTCCCTCTCTCCCAGTGTGTGTGTGTCCATCATAATTCCAAAAATTATGTTGTACATGGATCTGAGGAGGTCCACCATAACATCAAATGGTCGTTAGGCAACCGGTTGTACCCTAAAGAGGACCTGAAGTGTTAATTAATTAATAAATCATAATTCCAAAGGACTCTTGGCAGTTTGGAAAAGTAAAACACACAATACACAGTATCTAGGTACAACTTTGAAAATCCACAGATTAAATAAATAAGCATAAACTAGAAATAATATAAACAAAATTTTCTTAAGACCCAGCCAAGTTTTTATCTGCTTTCAGAAGGTAGTCATAGTTTATTTATTTATTTATTTATTTATAAATTAGATTTATATACCGCCCCATTCCAAGGACTCGGGGCGGTTCACACTTAAAAATCCTTTTAAAACCCTGTTTTACTCTTATTGTATTCATATTGGTGCATTGACTTATTCTTTTTAACATTGTAAGCTGCCCAGAGTTACCTTGTGACTGAGATGGACAGCAAATACATCAAATAAATAAATAGCTCCCATAAACTTAAAAAAAAATATTAGCAAAATAATGTTTCAATTAAATCTATCCCCTGACCAGAGGGTTTACTTTAGCTTGTAAATGATCAACAAGCTTGACCGGATGGATTAATTGAAATAAGTAATGCCAAAATAGACTTGTTTTTAGAATAGATAATTTAAAAAATGGTTCCTTATTTCATTTCTATTATCCATTAAAACAATAAACGTTATAGTTCAAGGAAATTCATCATAATGAATTCATCATTTAAGGGTCATTTGCAGCATGCTGTGGTCATGTGATTGCAATTTACAAAACAACTGAGCAGTTTGCAACAAGTTAAAACAACAATATACAATATTTAAACATTGGAACAATCGATGCAGTAAATATTAACATTCAAATTAATAAAATATGCTAAAAGACTGGCAGCATAACAGCCACTTCCTCCTATTTAAAAGAAGAAGCTTTGGCTGGTATGAGAAATACAAAGGAGAAAAATGTGCCACTTGCATCTACCCCCAAATCAGATTGAAGTTTGTAATAAAGAAATTGAGGGCTGAAATAGTTGCTTATTTTTACCATTTCTACAATATCACTCAATGTTTTGAGAAGCTGGAAATTTTGTGCCAATTCTCTGATAGACAACCCGGTGCAATTTATTTATTTATTTCATTTTTGGAGAAAACTCTTATTTCCATTTTGATAGCTGACAAACACATTCACATGTTACAGAAAAAGCACCATCATATCTTATATACATTGCTACTTTTGTACAACCCTCATGATTTATTTGCCTACAAACTTGGAGTTGGTGTCCCTGTCATAGGAGCTGCTACTGATGTAAATGCCTTCACATTCAGTCCCCCCGCCCACCCCAGGAATGAAGTTATAGGCACTTAAAAACAAATTTTATTTTTTTTTTCATTCTATTTTTATAATTCATAATCTTTAAAAACAAATTTTAAAAGATCATAGCTCAGAGACCTCTTCAGCAATTTCTGCAAAGTGTGATATAATTCATATTCTCCTACAGCATTAAAATTTCTGCAATTTTCATCCCTATCTGCTTATAATACAGAATACAAAATAACAGAGTTAAGAGGGGCCTTGGAGGTCTTCTAGTTCAACCCCCTGGTCAAGCAGGAAACCCTATACAATTTCAGACAGATAGTCGTCCAAAATTTCCAGGGTTGGAGCATTCACAAACTTCTGGAAAATCCCCTCCCTTAATGCTTCATACAAATATGCTAAACTAGGAAGCAGCTGAATTCTGCTTTTCTTAATCTTGTTTTGGATTTAGACATTAAGTTACTTTGCAGGGGTTAGGGATCTTATTCCCTAAACTGTTGTCTTTTTCTCAGGTTACTGAATGAATTTGGGGAAAGACCAGTTGGATTTAAGGAATAACAGACAGGAATTACAGATACTTCTCGATTTACAATAATAACTGAGCCTGTTAATTAAGGTCATAAATCATGATGGTTTTAAATCAGGTAATCTCATGACCAATCTGATTTTAGGATTTCTTTTTATTTTGCAGTGGTCATTCAGTAAACCCATTATTTTCTGTGGGATGGTTTTCGCTAGAAATCAGGCGTGAATGCCGGTTTCTAGCAGTTGTTTTGTAAATTGCAATCACATGACCACAGGATGCTGCAAATGAGCCTTAAATGAGGACCAGTTGCCAAGTGCCCAAAATGTAGTCATGTGACCAAAGGGGAGGGCAGCAGCTGGAACTTCAAAACTTCATACATAGCTTTGAGGGGGGGGTGTCATCATTTTGAATAGTCACTAAGCAACTAGTTGTATGTTGAGGACTACCTGTGAAAAACAATCTTCTATGGTCCATAGTAGTGTTCACCCTCCTTTGCTGTCTTTTAATAAAAGAGATATATTATCTCTGTTGCCATGAACAAAATCTCTGAAAAGGTAATTGGTAATTGGCTGGGAAAAACATGTTAATGGAATAACAACTACTTCTTAGACTCTGCTGACTCAGTATTTAGCTTCAGCAGAAGAGTTAAACACAAGTGCTTCAAAACTCTTCATTTGAAGCAAGATATCCTTAAAATTCTTATTATTTTTTTTTACTCAGAAACAATGTTACTAAGCCGGAACTTAATACAGAAAATATAAATATAGGAAACAAAATAGTTTTTAAGGCATGAGGCTAGAAACTGAGAGGCCATGAATTCTAGTGCCGCCATAGCACAAGGCCAGTTGGGTGGCCATTGGTCTGTCAGCCCTAGGAAGGAGGCAATGGCAAACCACTTTTGAAAAACCTTGCCAAGGAAAACTGTAGGGACATGTCAAGCATTCTCTGAGAATTAAACCCAATTAAATAAAAGAAAAAAAATATATAGAAAATAGAATGATGAATTCATTTATTCAGATTGCTATTGTAAAGTTTGTATAATATTTAAGTTCTATTAAGTACAATTTTACCTACTCCATTTGCTTTGTCAGTAATACATAAATCAGATTTAGTTTCCTTTAAATTAATGTTATTTTGCCTATATTTATACTCATAAAAACATAATCATAGCAGAACTAATTTGAACTTTTCTTCCCTCTAAAACACTCACTTCCAATTTCGTTTATTCATCTCATAAATATAAAACTTGGATTATATATACAAGGCATCATGACAAAGATTACCTTTAAATGACAATCTTAGTTTAATAATTGGAAGAACAAAACCAATAAAAAGAACATGTTATTGCTTCAAACACCCCATAAATTTAATATATTGAAAATTAAAGTTGGAGCTTAATGAAGAAAGCAATTTTGTTTCGAACAACCAGCTTGAGCAAAAGGGAAGCCTTGGGAATTTCAGCATTCCATCATGCAGCCATAACAGTTCTAAAACAAAAATAAATGCATCTTCCTTGCCAGATTTGAACCGGAATAGCTTTAATGTTGGGTTGTATTGATCTATATTCAATCTGCCTTAGGCAATAGACGCAGGGTTTTTATGCTGTGGACATGAATGGCTCCCTTGCCTGGAAAAGCTTTCCATTGTTCTTAATGAGAAAGACCAACCTACATTAATATTATTTTGCATACATTAAATATTTCTCACTTGGAATGAATGGAAAACTGATTGCAACAAATGCCACAAATGTGAGGTCCTTGGTGCTGTCTGAGTTGGTTGTTTCCTCGCAGATAATTCAATATGCATTTACTATATCCATTAGTATACATTACCCAACTAAGTAACATCATCAGTACTATGATGGTTCGACCGTGAGCTACAAATATTCTCTTTTATAGGAGCCAGAAATGTCCCTATTCATATATCTGGCTAATATATTGTTTAGAAGAAAATGCTGAAATGTGCTAGATAATGTAAACTGATTCTATGCCTAATCATCCTATCACCCAATCAAGGACTACCAACTGAGACAAACAAGCTAACAGTAAGCAGGCCAATCACACAACCACCAAGACCACATCCACCAACACTGACAGAGCAAGCCACTAGTATATAAAATGAGAGCAAACCCCACTCTCTACCAGCAGTGATGATGCCACCTAGTTTGGTAATGAAATGTCTGCAAGAAAACAACCAAGCTCAGTGAGCACTTAGGACCCTGCAAAATGTAAACTTTTCCCCCATCCTTTGGGTACCTTTAAGTGTGAATCAAATCCTCGGAGAATGCATTTGATTATGCAGTATTCTAGGTTTTCTGATTTTTACCATTAAAATGATGAAAAATCAGATGAAAGCCTAATAGTAAGAGCTGGGTAAGAAATTCTCTGTGTGATTGTCAATCAGTCATTATCTTTCAGTCTCACTTCTTTGAAATGAAGATAAAATGGAAATGGATAGGATATTATGGCGTCTTGAGTTTCAGATGGATAGCAAAATGAAAAATAAATAGGAACTTGATCCTGAGTTAAATTTCTCCCACACTTTGTTCAGCACTGCCTTCCTCAATACATGTTTGGAGTTTTATGTCACAGAATCCTTGTTGCTGATTATTGTTAACACAAATCCTTGTACCAGTTGAGAAAGCAGTGAGCAGTACCCATATAATGAGGACTATAACTACATTTTGGAAGAATGATGAATCACAGTTCATCTTTTATTTTGTTCCGTTTTTAAGGGAGAAAGCAAGCAACATTTTTTTATATAAGTACAAGGTGAAATATTTCCCTCTCCATCTTTCCTTTAACAGAAAATTGAAAACATATAACTGATAAAAATATGACAGAGGGAATATCTAGATTTAAGTTCTACTCTGATCCTGTTTCACCTGAGGGATGAAGTATTTTGAAAGCAAAGCCAACTAGACTTCTTCATGCTATTCTAACAAAGCACACATAACCACACTTACACTTTCATATATATGGGGGCTCATATATATATATATGAGAGCTAGTGTGCTGTGGTGATTAAGGTGCTGGACTAGGAGCACAAATCCAAGTTCCTAAAATACAGAAGCCAGCTGGATGACTTTGGGCCAGTCAAACCCCAAAAGCCTCTATTTAGGAACCCTGGTGGCGCAGTGGTTAGAATGCAGTATTGCAGGTAAACTCTGTCCACAGTCTGGAGTTGAATCCTGATGGACTCAAGGTTGACTCAGCCTTCTATCCTTTCGAGGTCAGTAAAATGAGAAGCTAGATTGTTATGGGCAATATGTTGCCAGTTTAAATGGCCCAGAGAATACTGTAAAGCACTGTGGTCAGTATATAAGTCTAAGTGCTATTGCTATTCATCAATCCAATGTGGTAGATTATGATCCATAACCTTCAATGAAGCGGCCTTCATCCTATAGTGGATTGACTTGTGCTGGTAATAATATTGCAAATTGCTAAATATTTCAGTCTTCTGACCAAAGATGGTAGCAATGCTTAAGACTTTCAAATTGCCTTGCAGATGAGTTTTACTTACTGTTCTCAGGCAACTCAATGATGAAATTAATGCAGAATCTACAGTTCTCCTTGGACTTTCAATCTACTTTCCATAGTCTGAATTAGGAAACAGCCAGGGCCATTTATATATGTCAGAAGGTATATTAATGAGAAACTCAGCAGCCATCTCTCGGCAGAAAAAGGCCAATCTGAAATCGAAAACGATACACAAGCTATTTCTATTCTGATAGCTAGGACTCTGGATATATTTGAAGGAGTGAGGGTTTTTTTTTCTCCCCGATTCTGTGTTTAAGATAATATGTAGGGTATGTTTCCCAGGATCAGATATGACCACATTCATTAGACATATATCAGGCTGAAAGATGGTCATGTTCAATATATGAAAATTGTTGACTGGTTCTATCCATTCATATCTTGGAGATTGCATGCGTCCACTTTTAGAAAAATGAATCAGTGGAATGGCTTGCCATCAGAAGTCATAGGTGTTCCATCACTATACGTTTTTAAGAAGAGATTGGACAAGCATTTTGTCTGAAATGGCATAGAGAAATGAAATGAAATTAAATGGCTTCTGCTTAAACCAATGGTTGTATTAGAAGATCTCTAAGGTCCCTTCCAACTCTTTTATTCCATTATTCTGTTATTTATCTTTATAACCTAATTGTTCTTTGATTTTGCTCATAGTTCAAAACAGTTATTTCTTATGCACATTTTTTTGTGCATCTTACAATGTAGCAAACTTTTTCCACCTTGCCTTGCTTTTGCTGTCCCTAATTAGGTGCGTCCCATTTCAACTTTCATAACTTTAAGCATGGATACAACGTTCACTGCCATCTTCACAAATCCTTTCTTGTATTCCTTTGGCTTTTGATTCTTTTCTCTTTTTTTCTGTTTCTTTCCACTACCTACTATCTTCAGAAGTATAACCAATTTCTGAGAAACATAATTATTAAAAATGCTGCACACACACAGAACTGCTCTACCCTCTGCCTCTGCCCCTACAGTCTGTGCTGTAGGATTTTCCAGCATTCACAATTAGCATGGCCAGTGCTGCAGGTCATAATCCCCATGGAAGATATTTGAAGGCATTTGGTAGAGCATGCTATAGAAAATAACACTTTTATGACCACAATGAGAATTCCATTTAACACATTTCATTTTAGACATCATATAAAGCTAATTATATGCTGGTATCACTATCAAAGACTGTGATCAGCCAAGTAAGACAAGAGGCTAACTACCAAGAAAAAAGAAGTGAGTGAATTTTACTACTGGGTCAGTTACTAACTTGTCTCTTTTAACTACAAAACAGACACTTTTGCTCTTGTTTTATCTCCTTTAAGAACATTTTAGCTGTGCTGCTGCTGGGTTTATGTAAGTTTTCATCGAATCATACCAAGCTGTAACAATACAGGTAGTCCTTGACATACAGCAGCTCATTTAGTGACCACTCAAAGTTACAACAGCACTGAAAAAAGTGACTTATGGCCATTTTTCACACTTATGACCATTGCAGAATCCCCATGGTCACCTGTTTTACATTCAGGTGCTTGACAACTGACTCACATTTATGACAGTTGCAGACTCATGTGATCCCCTTTTGTGACCTTCTGAAAGCAAAGTCAATGGGGAAATCAGATTCACTTAACAACCATGTTACTAATTTAACAGCTGCATTGATTCATATAACCAATGTGGTGAGAAAAATCATAAATACAAACCTGTGTACTGTATTTGTCTCACCTAAATTTTGGGGTCAGTTGTGGTTGTAAGTTGATTCTGTACTTGATTCAGGAATCAATTTATGGGCAAAAAAAAAGCTTGCTATATGATTTCCATATCAGTTTCTAGTCTGTTTGTTTGCTTTTGTATATGTATGTGTACGTAGGTTTCAATGTAATGAGAAATATAATAGCTGCAAAAATTGGCTATTTCATAATTAAAAAGCAAGTGATCTTGACTTAAGTCATCCAAACTAAAGAAATTTATTCACATATGTTTGGTTATTTTAGATGTTTATGTTTGACAGAATGTATAAGTGGATCAATTGTGTTTTGCTACATTGACTTTCCTGGAATCATTTACACAGAAAATGCTAACATCTCTTGAAAAAAAAAATTGTATGTTGTATAAATAAATACTTTAACTTAGAAAATTGTGATCAGAAGAGATATGCCTTTCCTATCATAATAATTTAGGTCAGAATATCACTTCAGAAATTGCTGTTGTTTTTTTCTCTTTCCAGTTACACATTCATGTTGGTGTATTCGTGTGTGTGTGTGTTTTTTCTTTCCTGCAATCCTTAATTGCACTTACAATTAATAGGAAGTAAATTCTATTTTCCATAATGTAAATAATTTTCCTTGTTATGTATACAATTTAGAAACCATTCACACTGACATAATCTGATACAAACATAGAAGCAACCAAGGATGTATTAGTTGCAACTCAAAAAAGTTACTTATGACTGTTTTTCACACTTATAACAAACATTTTCGCCGGGAGCTTAAGACTCTCCTCTTCCGGCAGGCCTTCTCAGACTGATGGGTTTTTA
>JANHFL010005096.1:2557-33000 GCA_032468155.1 Oxyrhabdium leporinum
CCGAAATAGATCTATACCAGTCTCTCTGAATTTTTAAGAACATCAGTAAAAAAATATAACCATATATATATATATATTCTTATTGTTAGCATTGTTTAAAAAGAACATTGGGCCAGTCAATGCACTGTCCACAAAATATGTGCACTGAAAATTGTAAATTCTAAATTTGTACTGAAAACTGTAAATAAAACATGAATTTTTAAAAAAGAAAAGAAAATTCTGCCTTCCTATGTTTAAGAGTGTGCTAATTTATATAAGACAGCATTTTCAAAGAAAAATATATAGTGCATATAAAGGTAGACCAATACTAATACCACAACAGCTAAAAAAAATAGCAGAAAGAGAATTGGTGGAGCTAATAGCCTTTGTTAAATGGGACAGATTAACAAACCTTCTTGGTCTGCCTTCCTGACTGAATACCTATCTGTGTTTGAACAATATTTCATCAGTACCTATTTTTATGTATTCTTTTATCTCTGTAAAAATGTGCCATAAACAATCATATTGAATGACACTTATAATCTGAAATATATCACATATAAATAGAACCCTTATACACATAATAAAATAACTATATTTTATATACAGTAGTAATGACAAAACTCACCTCTGTCAAAGAATTATAAAACTGCAACCAAATCAATGGTATTTCAGCTTTCTTAAAGCTCCATTCTGCAAAAGAAGTAAATCACACTATGCAGTATGACCAGATCATGTTTAATAAGTTTGCTATATCTGACAAAATGGATATGATGCCAAGATTGGATTTAAGATGCCAACGTGGAATTAAGAAGAAACTTCCTAAAATGAGAACAATTAATACTTAACAGCTTGCCTTCAGAGGTTGTGGGTGTTTCATCACTGGAGGTTTTTAAGAAGAGACTGGATAGCCAATTGTCCAAATTGTATAGGATTTCCTGCTTGAGCAGGGGGTTGGATTTGAAGACCTCCAAGGTCCCTTCCATCTCTATTCTGATTGAGATGACCTTATAGCTTTTCTAAAGAGAATTGTGTTCTGACATCGCTCATAGCAGGTGATTACCACATGATGTTTCTGTTTTATTTTAATAATTCACCCAATTTCTCCTGGTAAAAATTATATATGGTTGTCAAGAGTCGACAGTGACTTGATGGCAAATAATCAATCTATATATTTTTTTCCTTTACTTATCTCCTCCCAAAAATTATTCCCAAAGAGTATAGCTTTATCACAAGATCTCCATAAATGAAAGAAATACCTCTTTTTATTCCACAATCTCTCAAAATTCTCCTGGACTTGCTACTGATGAATCAGCAAGTGTAAACCATATTCAGTGAATAATTTGCCCAGTTTGGCCAGATGTGCCAGCTATGGTTCTTTTGGGGATTTGATATCCTTGATGACACCTTTAATCCAGAGTACTGTTATTCAGTTTCTTTTTGGAATGTCCTTGCAGTTGGTACAAAATTCAGTGGACTACCTCAGTGACAGCTGTTGTAGCCAGGTGACAACTATTTGGGAAGCATGCATTGAATTTTTGAAAGTTTTTAACCCATAAAATCTTTAATGGTTAGGCTGCAGGATATCTTGAGGACTGCTATGCCTGATAAAACCATATTGTCAACCTGTACATGTTCATCAAGATGAGAGAAGCTAGATTCTGAGATGCTAGGGAATGAGTCTTCAAGGCAGGTTTTCTTGATCAGGAATATCTTCACCCTCCTCCCCACCCCCAGAGTTTGGACAGCACCAAATCATCCAGCTTTAGGAAGGGTGTAAAGAAAATTGTATTGGTTGTTCTTGAAGTTTTGTTATCATCAGTTGACTATTGAGTGTTCTGAGTTTCATAACATTTCTAAACTGCCTAGAGTAACTTGCAATATAGTATATAGAAATACTTGTATAAATATAAATCTTTTTTATGTTTCCTTAGACAGCTAATAGAAGCCATCTCTAGCAGTTTATTCCATTATTCTCTGCAGCATATTGATTACTGTTCAGCAACACAATGGCATGATATAAAAGTCTACAAAATTGGCTTTTGCTTTACAGGTGTTTAATGCACAAGTCGCACAGAAAGATATATATCTTCATAGGAAGAATTCAGAGCTTCCAAAAACATTAACATTTAATTTTCTTCAAGGGAGGGATCGTGCAAAACACAGGAGATTATGTTTCATTATAAGCCCTGACCTTTCATATTTAGTCATTTTTCTGTTTTATTCTAGTTTATGAAATCCATATTTCATATGACTCTTGTTATGTCACATCCTGCTTCTTTTATTAATGCTAGTGAGAAGCAAATAGCAGAGGCTATCATTTGCTTTACATCTGTGTGAAATAGAATCCTATATCGGTCAGGATAAATGCTAAAAAATGAGGCATTTTTATGAGGATTGAAGCAACATTTATTTATTTAAAAGAGTTGTTTTATTTTCAAAATTATTATTACTGGCATAGCAAGATAACATTAGCTTGTTTTGAAATAAACCACCACAAACAATGCAAAGTCTTCAAATTTTTTAACAGTTCAGTGGGACATGTTTACCTATGAATTAAGGCTTCAAAATTTTTATTTCCATCATAGCTTTGGTAAGCTCCACATTACTAAACTGTCTTGTCATTAGAATGATCCAGAAATCATTATGGGAGAACAGGAACAGACAATGTGATCTGTTAGCCCAGTTTTCCTTTCCTTTTAAAATACTACCTTTCCCTTTATGCCACTTTGAGTGTTTCAGTCCATTTTTGTTGGTGCATTATCTTCATTACAGACTAACCCCAACACTTCTCAACTGAATCAGTGGTTACCATGGGCTCTAATCAATATTCTCCCAAAACTCTTGTGTCTATTTGATTCTTCATAAACTTCAGTTGGGTGAAACAATGCATCATAGAACAACAATGATTGAATCAACATAAGTCTAGTAGACTAACTTACAAAATGTATCCAAAATTTGAGATCCATAACTACCATGGGACTGAAATTTGTCAAAGTTGTGGCTGCTTCACTTCCCACGATGACTACACTTCTCAGAAACACATAGATTATGTGACACAAGGAAAGCTGGAGGGGGCGTATTACCCTCCCCCCCCTCTTCCCTGCTTTCCTCTGGCCTCTGCACTTGGTTGGCAGTAAGGTCTGACCAATGAGTAGTCATTGGCTGCTTTCGAACTGAGACCAAAATTTGAAATGTGTTAATGGTGGTGGCCAGAGAAGGAAGAACAAGGGGATGCTGGCTGGCTAGGGGCCATTGGTGAGCCTTCTTTCTCTCTAAGGGAAGGGGCCCTTGAGAACATGTCAGAATGTGGGGAATTAGCGTTGAATTGTTGTTGCTCAGCCACAAGAGATCCAGGACTGATTCCTTTTAAGCTCCATGGAACTTTATTTATCTGTTCTTAAAGAAGGTAAGAAGTTTGGGGAGATTCCTATATTGTAAGCAGAATACAGTAACATAATTAGCTTAAACTCTACACATATGGATTGGGTTGCTTGTACCTGATGTTACTGTGTGTTCCAATTGGGTGATTTTAAGCTGATCATCCAAATCTCAGTAAGACAACAATAGAAAGCTAATGACTTAAACACACACACACACACACACACACACAAAACAATGATGAAATGAAGCAAAGCATACATTGAATGAACACATCTATATACATAGGGGAATCAATGGTTGATTAGTTAATGGCTTTCCTACTAGCAAGACAAAAAATTGCTAAAGTGTTTGATATTTTCATATTATAATTCCTTGACTGTCCAAAGTATTTGCCAAATATCCAATCTTTGATATAGCTACAGAAAAACAAACAGGATATATTTTTTTATTAATCAGAGCTTTTAGAAATCTGTTCTTATGTTTAACTGCTTTCAATCCAGGCTGCTATCAGACAGACTTGATATTTTGGTAGTTATGTTGCATGTGATCAACAGTCTTGAGTAACCAAAATGTAGTTTATGAATTCCAAATTGGCTATTAGACTGAGCTGTTTGCTACTAACAGTATTTTTGTTATCTTAGGGTAATTAGTAACATGACAGTGTTTGGAGGGCAAATATGTTTTCTGTTTCAGCATTCAGTTCATGTCTATTTACTTATGCTGGTTCTCAATAATTTTATCTAGAGCCATTCATCAACATATCTAACATATGAACAAAAGTAGTGGCATCATTATTATTTTTTTAATCTGTTTCTGAACTGTGTCAAATATTCTGAAGTCTCATCCATCCACTGCCACCTCCAATAAGTATGTAAGGCAATGCTCTATTTCTAGTTTGGTAATGTACACCAGCCTAGGACTTTTTGGGTCAGAGAAGAATATGTCTATATAGTCTATAACAAATTCTAATTATTCTAAATCAGGGCTGTCAAACTCCCAGCCCATGGAGCCAGATGCGTCATGTGCTGGCCAAGCCCACACCCAGTTTAGCGAAGGGGAAAAAAGTCCCTATACATCACGTGATGCCTCTTGATGACATGAGTTTAACACCTCTGTTCTAAATTGTTAAGGTCCCCAGTGGGAAGATGCTGACTTTCCTGAGGAAGTCATGGACAGATCCTGTTTTAAAGATTTGAATTCTTAAAAAATAGCAAGGAAAGCTTAAGGATGTTGCATGTTTTCTGCCTTTTAATAATGTATTATTTGTTCTATACTAGTGAATATCTCTACATGCAATAGAGATATTCACTAGTAGGTGCAAAGGATTTTTTTTCAAGATAAACAACGGCAGCTTGAAAAACTAACCAACTTTTATTATTTAGTGTGCCATGCAAATTTAGAAAATTGGAATAATATAGTTAGCATAAGCATTGTTCAAGCATTGTACTATTATTACTAGAAAATAGTAATATATATTTGAATATTTGGCAAAGACATATTATCTGTTAAGATATAGATAAAGTTTCTCTAAAAAATCTGATAATTTATGGTATAAAAATATGACTGTTAAATTACCTCAATATCTGGGAGGTACATGTAACCATTGTAAAAAAACCCACATTGATGTGTTGATCTTCCTATTACAAAGTTAATTTCTTGCAGCTATTGTGGTTCTAGAAACAGTTTTGTTTTGTTACATCAAGTGAGAATTGCCTCACTCCAATCTGTTCACACCTAAGGTCTTAACACATTCTGGAGCCCTAAAAGCTGTTTTCTCATTTTCAACTGTTCCTGCTTTTTGCAATCCCATATAAAAGCAATTATGGGTCATGCTAGGGATCCATGGAAATTCAATTTTAATCCTTCAAATACCACCTTAAATTACTGTATATATTACTGTATATACATTTCCTATCTATTTTCATTTGACTTGAAACTGTTACTCAGCTGAACTACAAAAGTTGTTTTAACTAAAGTAGATATTTTGTAAACTCATTGAAGGAGAATAGCCCTGCAAGTATTGATTAGCATAACCAAAAGCAAATGATATTAATGATTGGTAAAATATCATATAAAGAAATGAATAGATAGTGTTATTAATCTATTTCATGAAAAGACTAAGAACATATTTTCAAATGCTAAAAGCAATAAAGTACAATAAACAGATACACCATATTCTTCTACTCTTTCTACATATGATCTGTATTAAAGTAGGTCTCTTCAGAGCACTATTTATTTCCTCCTCCCCCAATTAATTGGAATATTGCAGGGGGAAATATGATGCTGATAAAACCAGGGGCAAGCGAACAATTTTTGTTCCCTCTTCCTTGAAAAGGCTATTTGGAGAACTTATATAGCATTGAGTATGTTTGCCTCACATAGCATATCCATTTTCACCCTTATTTTTGCATGAAAAGTCATTCCCCAAATCATCACTTTTACCACCTAATTTTAGCAGTGTAATATTAGGGTACTTGGTAGGCTGCAAATTGAAGGGTTGGCAGTTTCATGGGGTCCATGAGTCATGAGTTGACTATTATTTATCAGATTCATTTGGGATTTATGAGTTGTTGACATGAAAATAATAGCTCTCTTGCCTGTTCAGAATAGCTGCCACAGTCAGCAAAAAAATCAGTCACAAAACGTCCATTTATCTTTTGGTGGGGTTTCTTGCCACCATTTACTTGAGCCCTTCTATGGCAATTCATACCATTTCACAATATAATTTTTATAATTATTTCAGGGTAGTTGATATATTTGCAAATGAAACACTGAGCTACAGCCAACCATCTGTAAATTCTTTCCCATATATCATTTTAAAACTATCACAGTAAATACAGACATTTCTATGACAAATCCTTGAACAATTGCATTATCACAAGAGATGGTAGTGGTTGTAACATGGCTTTTTAACTCACTTTGGAGTAAGTGGTTCAAAACATGGTATGTCCCATATACATCCAATGTTCCTAATTAATTGTGATACAATATTCACTTTGCCTTTAGGTGAGGCCTTGAAAAACAGAGCTCCAAGAGAGCTGTCTGGCTTGAAAGTGGAAGCTGCAGTTTATCTTTATGCAGTTTATCTCTTTAGAGCACATAGACAAACAGCAGCTCTATGCAAATAGGGGGGAAATGAGAATTTGATACTGTTTAGCCACACAAATACATACCCTTTCTACTCTTGGCATGAGTCACTTTAACCTTCACCTGGTTATTTAAAGGAATAACCTGAGGATTATATCAATATGTAAGCCAGACAGGTTGCTAACTGGGTCCTAGAGGATGTGTTCCTCCTTTGCTTCATTCTCTAACTATTAAACCATCTCAACCTCAAGTAACCTTTTGGCAGAAAGGTAGCAAATAAATAAAATAACAATAAATAAACAGTTGTCAGTTATCCCTCTGAGGATATACTTTAAAAATAGCTGGCACTACAAAATAACTAGATATTCAGAGACAAATGTTACCAAGAAAGAGTTCCTTACTGTATGAAATAGATAAAAGTCTAATTAGTTCTCAATGTGTTATTTCAAAGCCATAAATCTGAATTATCATTTCAATTTAGGGTCTATAAATCAGGACTGATAAATCCATCTAGTTTTATTTACTCAGCTTCTTACGCTTTAATTTTAAAATTATTGTCTCTATATGTAATTTCATTTTAAAGTCAGCATGAGCATTATGTGTGGTTTTGTAAATATTTCTTATAATACACATTTTTATAATATTACCATTGTTGCAAGAAAAAAATTACACCATTAAGTTAATATCTAGTTATTTGAAATATTTATACACCACTTCCTACTTTTTAAAAATTCAGACTGGTTTGATAAATTCAACCAAATGTTTTCTTCTTCAAATCTAAGTGATAGTAATGATGTACCCGCCTCCCACAGAAGGCTATAAGGATCACTAAAGGAGATAATGAAGCAGATTACATGATGGAATTGACAGCATTTATAGAGCTTTTGCACCATTTGGGATTTGATGGCATCTTCCATCAGTCACTGCTACTGTCATAATTTAAAATCTTAAGGCTGTGAAAACCTGGTGTACATTAGTCAGATAATTGGTTCTGAAAGTCTGTTTTCAAACAGCTGTACCATAGATGAAGCAAGAGACTGAGTAATTTACTGGAGAGCTCTAGAACTATGTAAAATCCACAGTTTTCTAGGTTATTTCAACTAAAGAATATTCATGGAAATGAATGGATGAGACTGAAATAGAAATGGCTACATTTATTTATTTCCCACTTTTATTATTTTTACAAATAATTCAAGGTGCCACACAAGCTAATACTTTTTCTTCCTCCTATTTGCCCCACAACAACAACTCTAGGTGAGTTGGGCTGAAAGAGATGACTGGCCCAGCTGACTTTCATGACTAAGGCGGGACTTGAACTCATCATCATTTGCTTTCTAGTCTGGTACCTTAACCTTTAGACCAAACTGGCTAATGTTTTAGAACCAGAAAGCATTATTTAACTACTAGGGACTTATCTGAACCTTAATGATATGTATGTACAATAACTCATCAAAGTGTTGGTGCTCAGAGTTCTTTACTGAGCATAGGTCAAATTTGTCCAAGTTTGTCAGTTTGGATTATTAATAAATACTAATAATGCAATAATCATCTAGAAGACTGGTTCTATCTAATTTTCAGAGCCTGAGTACTATAATGACTTGGACAAGTACAGCACTGAAATAAAATTTTGCTTTACAGTTTAAAATTTACATTTATAAATTATTATCCTTCCACACAAAAAATAAATAAACATAGCCATTTGAAATAGATTACTCCAATAAAAAAGTAAAACACACCAAGCTGCACTTAGCAAAACTCAAGAGCTTTTGCAAATAGCCAGGCATTAAATGAAATCAACCCAGGGGCAGGTGGTGGAAGTGCCCTTCATCCCTCCCCATGATGAAAATGTAGATGAGTGCTCCCAAGGCAGATATTTGAGTTGAGAAGATAGGTATATTACATGCTGTGCATGGTAGGGGGCATATTCATTCAGAATATGTTTGTAAACCCCATTTTTTAAACCATTATTTTTAAATAAAACTTTTTAAGACATACCCTTGACTAAATTTGATGACACCATTGACTTAATTATACATGACGTTTTGGGGCATTTTTGTTTGTTCAGTCTTCTTCTTAGAAACATTCCTTAGCAATTGGGCTAATAGGCTAACATATTTTTTTTTTACAGGTAGCTGAATCATTAATGTAGTAATGCTTCCATAATGTGCATGCAAAAAGTTGATCCAATATCAGAGATAAATTATGATCATATGCAAGTCTGGGCTGTTATTACTAACATCTAGTAGGCATTTAAATAGTCTAGGATAAATTACCAATATTTTCTTTTACAGAAATTAGGAGCATTTAACTGCCCAGAGCCACCTTATAAGGGAGATGGGTAGCATAAAATTTTAATTAAAAAATGATGGTTTTAAATAGAGATTATGTTTTCTCAGAAATAAGAATTTGATACAGAGGTTAAGATGAAACAGCTTCAAGTTCTGATTCAACCCTATTCAGAGATATCTATAGGATTTTGTCTGTAAACTGCATTGAGCCATCATGAAGGAAACTCTCACAGCTGCACTGTGATATCATTATCATAGATGAAAAGAAATCAGATACAATTCATTAATTAAAATATGCTATTTTTACAAAAGCTTGCCAAGAATTTGTTAAGTAAGCCAATCACTCTTTTAACTTACCTAACTTATAGGTTTTTGTTCTGGGGATCAGAATGATGGATGTCTCCATATATATCTAATTTTCATCTTGTGTCTGCATTATTTTGTATTACTGGGAGAAACAACCCTTTCCTGAACATCATCTATTTTCCATCTATTATTACATAAGTGGAACAGCAGAAGAAAGCCTGTTGACAGAAAGAAAATGGCTGACACAAGGGGAGAAGTCAAGTGGGGAATTAGTCTAGAATCCTTACATGGACACAAGAGGACAAGGTTCAAAATTTCTTGATAGCTGTTGGTCTTTATCTAATCTGGCTCCAGTGCAAACTTTCAGTCTGGGAAGATTCCTGTGAGCTATGCATGAGCAATAAAGTAGCTCATTAAATTCTTTACATGTGGGTCTAGATTAATTTAAGGCACAAACACACAGATCCAGATTAGTTCTAGGTGTAGTTTCAGAACATATTATGATCCCAAAAAGGCATGGACATGCCATTTATAATCTGCATGCTATATCAGGTTTATAATATCAACTCTGAGCCTTAGTTACTCACTAAGGTTGTTATCCCATTTTTTGCTTTTAAAAGACAGACCTTGCAGAGATGCAGATGATTTCAATCACTTTTTTCAACATTAGCAACTTGTGGTTGGCTGGCTGGGGAACTTTAAGAGTTGAAGTTGAGTCACTTTAAAATTGCTAAGTAAGAAACACTGATCTAGAACTTGCATGAAGCCAAGAGTACATACACTTGCATCAAAATCTATTCTCTAACATTCCCTCAATCATTTCTTTGTTTATTTAATTTCTACAGATGCCCATCTCGACCAGTGATGTTCATATCTTAGTGGGATTCTAATAATCTCTGTATTGATTTACATTTCATGTTTCTATGGAACTTTTACAGTATTTTTAAGTTATTATAAGGTTTTTGGTTTTATTGTGCTTACTGTGACCAAGAACTTGTTTATTATAGTTTTTGACTTATGTTATGGTTGTGCTGTTTTAGCACTTGAAAATCACATGCAGTTTGGGGAGCTAGGTGGTTTGTATAATTTGAAATCTTTTATATGAAATAAACCAACATTATCCCAATGATGAGAATGCACTTGAATTTTTCACATGTGGAATGTCTGTTCATATTACTGAACAGGTGCTGGGAGGAGTGAGTTAGATTAATTTATCCAGTTTATAATTTTTAGTTAATGATGATAATGAAATGGGCTCTGTTTCATTAATGGAAAAAGATAGGGTTAATTCATGTTTTGTAATGTTCCATTTTTGAAGTACAGATGGTCTCTAAAAATAAAACCCCAAGGATCTTCATGATTTTTAGAAAATGAGAAAACCACAAGTCATTTTTAACTAATTCTTTCATGCCATGTTACTGATTTTTACAAGGTAAAGCTAAAAAAACATGTGGTTTTAGTTAAGTATATGTTGTAGCTCCTAGGTGATTTCTTTTTTTTAAATAGTATTTTAGAGGTCAAGATTCAAAGTACACTAATAAAGTATTTCAGTTCTTTTTTACAATTCAGTATTATGTTTAGTGGTATTTTAATTGATGTATTAATTATGAACTGTCAAAATGATAAAGGGATATTAGACTTTAATATTCAGTGTCTGATATGCTAAAAATTGAAGTTGATTGAATGACAAAGACTAAAATGTAGCTTAGAAAGACTTTGCCTTTGAACACATATATTGGAACACTTGTCCTATGAAGTTTTATTTACTATTACTGCTGTTTTGAACTAGCTGTTTTGAACTAGCATCAGGCTAGAAACTGGGACACATATAGTCTTGCCTTAGGCAATAAGTCAGCTGGGTGATATTAAGCCAGTCATTTTCTCTCAGCCATAGGAAAAAGCAATGGCAAATCACTTCTAAAAAAGTCTTATCAAGAAAACAGCAGGGATTGTCCATGCATTCACCAGGAGTAAAAAATTGACTCAAAGAAACATTAAATCAGTCATGCTTTTATGCTGCTTCCTGCTGAATTATTAGTTTTATGTTTTTGCAATTGAATATTAATACATACATTAATTCTTATTTTAACATTAGCATTTTTCAGCCATCAGATATATAGGTAAATTACAGTGTGGAACCATGACCAGAATATTCAGATGTTTAATAACTGACACATATTTATGATGGTTGAAGTGTCCTGGGGTTGTGTGATCACCTTTTGTGGTATCTTGACATACAAAGTCAATAGGGAAGCCAGATTCACTTAACAACTGTATGACTAATTTAACAACAGCAGAGATTCACTTAACAAATGTGGTAAGATAAATTGTAAAATGGGGCAAAATTCACTTAACAAATTTCTCACTTAGCAACATAAATTTTGAGCTTAATTGTGATCACGAATTGAGGACTACCTGTATAATAAGAACTGCTTGTCCTCATTTGCTATATCATATTGGTTGTAACACACATGTTCATTTATTATTGTAAGGCCTGGTAATACGCTTAAGCCAACAGTGAGCCAAAAAAAAGAACTTAAGCAGAGGCTTGAGAAAGAATTTGCTTTTAATTTGTATAAAGCAAAGGCAGGGTAGGTTATTTTGAACATATATATAAGAGACATGTAAGGAAAACCACACCTTGGAAAAGGTATGGCATCCTTTTATACCTTCAGCTTAGTACCCAATTCTGGCTCCATGGCCCATGCCTTCCTTGTAGCCCTACATTGGCTGTGCAGCAAGGAACAGGGGCGGGCTGGGTGCTTAGCAACGGAGATCAAATGTGTAAGTTAGAGCTGAGGTATAAACTGCCCGCTGTGTGAACCCTGATGATGTATTCATCTTCAACCCAAGGTGCATGCTGGTCTCCGAATGGTACTCAAAAACAAGGATAATGGGGAATTAATATTGATAGCACAAACATATGTTTGACAGCTACCAGATACTTTACAGAGGCCTAATAATACAGCATATATGTGTTATCAGATGTTACAGGATAAAATACAAATGCAAAGGCATCATACAGTATATATGTGTTACAGGATACACATGTTGACAGGATAATAAGCTTCTACTAATTCTAGTACTCTAGTATATTATATTATTATTATATTTTTATTACTATTTCCCTTCATTATTTTTATTATAAGATAAAAGGCATCCACAAAAAATCTCCCTGAGCCTCTCAAAAGGGCCAGAAATAGTTTGAGATTATCAATTTTGGGCCCTTTTTAAACTTAGAGATATATTAGCTATAGCAATAGCACTTAGACTTATATACTACTTCACAGTACTTTACAGCCCTCTCTAAGCAATCATATTACCCCCAACAGTCTGGTCCTCATTTTATCAGCCTTGGAAGGATGGAATGCTGAGTTAACCTTGAGCTGGTAAGAATCGAACTCCCAAATTACTGGTAGTCAGCAGTCAGCAGAAGTAGCCTACAGTACTGCATTCTAACCACTATGCCACCACGGCTCTTAAGGATAGTATTGTGATTAGTTTACCACACACACACCCAGAAACCCATTGCTTCAATTCCCATTCTTAAAAACAGTCAACATCAGATTGCCAAACAATTATTTTGAACTGCTGTGTAGCATTAAAGGTGGGAAAAGAAGAGGTTGCATTCCAGAGATATCCCATATTTATTCCCATCACTGGTTTTCAAAGAAAGGAAAATTACTAAAATTATTTTGCCCCAAAATCAAATCC
Organism: Oxyrhabdium leporinum; assembly: GCA_032468155.1. Taxonomy (NCBI): domain Eukaryota; kingdom Metazoa; phylum Chordata; class Lepidosauria; order Squamata; family Cyclocoridae; genus Oxyrhabdium; species Oxyrhabdium leporinum. Next base: position 15,316 of record JANHFL010005096.1, read on the forward strand.
TGGATGCTGGAAAGCCAGAAATAGAATGCTTGGAGCCTGCAAGAGGCTCTTGGCCTCAGGACCCTTGTACAATATACTGTAGACATATGCACACGTGATTCAAAAGTGTGCTGATATAATGATGTTGTGGTGCTGTATTTGTCAACATATTGCTATATAATTTGGTGTTCCAAACTGGGCTATGATTACTACAACAAACCCCTGGAGATCTTAATTGGAATAGTACTCAGTTATACTAAATTTAACAACAACATGATGTCCATACGGTGAATTTGCTTATTACTGATTTGAACTGTATTTTTTTTACTGATTTTTAAATAGTTATATTGATTTCTTTTTAAGTGGGATGGGTGTACATCTGTAATAGGTTAGTTTTTTATTTTGTTGATTTTATTACTGGCGTCTTTTGTAGATGTGGAATTTGAAAAATGAAAAAAAAGTCCCTTCAAGAAGGAATTTGAAACTTGTACTTTTAATAAAAAATAAATAGCATGTCTCATGCATTGTGAAAATCTTGAATAAATTAAAGAAAACATTATTGTTGCCTTATAAAGATTGCTCCATTTATGGTAGTACACAAGCATATGCCACTTGAAGTATACCACTTCAACATTTCTGCCAGAAGAAAATTATACAATTCTATGACCTCTTTTATTATTTGCATTTTCATGAATAAATAAGATATAAAGAATTAAATAGCTGTATGGGTTAAAAATAAATATTGTGAAAATATGTATACACAATATATTAAATATGCTATGGGATTTGTACTGCATTATTTTTTTGTAACTGATTGCACCTTTACAAGGTGTTGTTTCTGTTCTAATATGATCAGTAAAAATGTTCCTGATGATATTAAAGGTTTTGTAGCGTTTAAATATCACAATAAGAAATTCCTCACAGAGAAAATGTTTTTTATTGTTTCTCGTCTTCTGAATATTCAGTACAGCCACATGCTTTTTTAAGTAGCGAAATTAAACAATTTTCAAGCTGGGGACAGGGAGGGTTGGGGGGCAGGGGAGAGAAGTAGAATATTCCTGATAAACACATGCCCTTGTTCATGTCTAATAATTCTAGCAGCTGATGAATTCTATTGCTCAGGGATTTAGCTATGTAAATCCATCTGTTTAAAGCTTCACAGAATTTTATAAGAGCAAAGTCCTGCTTTGTGCTTCCCCGAACAATAGATAGGGGTTTTTTGGTCATACTCTCTTCAATTTGGGCTTTTCTTTTCTAAAGAAATAATACAAAGCATTTCCCAGTGTAAAAGAATACGGGACTTTGGAAATCATTAAATCATGTGGATCTGAAACAACAACAACAATAATAACAACAATAATAATACAATGACAAAGACGGGGGGGGGGGAACCCTTGTACCGCAATTGTAAAGGTGAAATGCAGACACTGAGAGAAAGGGAATATATCTTCTGCATGCTATTTGCATTTGCTCAGTTAAAAGCTGGCAAGGCAGATTTAATAGAAGCTTGCCAGGAATCAAAGCAATAAGTCAAGACAGGTCAGAGTAGTTCATTTGTGGATCACTCAAAAGGTTGTAAAGCAGTCAGAGTACAAATCACATAGATGTTCTCTCATTATGCAATCTGCATTAAACCATACAGGGCCTACACTAGTCCCTTTCATTAATATGCAATCAGAAGAGTCTTTCATTGCTTTGTGTCATTAAAGATTTTAATTGCTGTTCCCAAGCATGTTATGGAATTATAACCCTTTATGCACCTTCAAAATGTAATATATAGAATTAGTTGCAAACATTTTATTCACTGGTCCAAATACATCCAGCCCTTTCTGGCACACAAATTTTGAAAGCATTTGAGATGTCAGATTGAGTAAGGTGCTATATTTATTTCTTTTAAATGATGTTCACTTCACTTTAAACAGATAAAGTGTTGAGTTTCACAAGAGACTAAAATGACAATAACAAAAAAGCATAGCGGTAAAATTAGTTAAAAACTAGATATTTATGAATTATATTTGTATTCCAGCCAGTTTGGTGCAATGGTTAAAAGGGTTGGGCTAGAAATCAGATGTCTATAAGTTTAAGACTTTTTTTTAGGCCCAAAGCCCACTGGGTGATCTCAAGCAAGTTACTTCTAAGAAGGTAGCAATGGCAATTCACTTCTGAAAAATGATGTCAAAGAAATGTCTAGGAAGTCAAAGTCAAAATTGATGCAAAGGTACGCACATGTGCATTTATATTAGACCAAGGAATCAAAAGTTCTTTTGCGCCAGCCTTATCTCATTTTATTCTTACTTCTTAGGTATCTGCTATGTTTGAAAGACATAATATATTAATATCATCCTACTACATGAGATAATATGGTAATACATTTAAACAGTTACAAGCTTAGTAGCACCATATTTAAAATAAAAAAAAAATAGACAAAAGGGAAGGATCTACCCCATATCAGTGACATTTTGATTTGGGCCTAAAAGGAAAATGTTGGATATTTGATGTCCAGCTGAAGTTAGTTTTTAGTAGATTATCCATTTTAAGTTACATTTTATCTTCCAATAAAACTACATCTATATTCAGAGACAGACAGACAGAGAGAGAGGGGGGGCACCAAACTGTATTTTCCATTTTTGTCCTAGGTTTCTGGAAGAAAATTTAGAAAGACTTTAATTAAATAGCTTGGTCCCTGGCATATAGTTAAAAATCCTGTTTAAATAATGTAAGAGAGTAAAATATGTTTCTTTCCCTCTAGAAAATTGTGGTAATGTTTACTGCCCTGCTGTTGATATTTACCTTGACACCACATTCAGTCATCAGAATAAATATCTGTATAGAGTTTCATTAATATTTTGTCTTGTATGATTTATGATGTCATTGCAAAAACAATATTACACTTTAAATACCAAAACAATATTTAGGATGAAAATAGGCACTAATCATGGTTTGAAAAGGTTGAATGCTTTGATTCATGTGACTCACTGAATCTAGCAATTCATATTCTCAAGCATTTGCCTTCCAAATCCATGTCTCACTAATTGCAAACATTAAACTATGTAATATTTGTAAAAGTAAATCTGACGGACTGGAATTAGGAGGATCAAAATATATATGAAATTGCTTTGAATGAATATCTAATATTGATTGATTTTTTTTTAAACATAAGATTTATTATTCATCTAACAAGGTGACAAAGAATACATTGTCTACAGTCCTGCATAGTATCATGTGCTTAGCAATTACATTTAATCTTATATTCAATTACATTTTCAACTCACTCTTTTCTTGCTGAATATGTGGGGAAAAGGACTAAAGCAAGGACTGATATTCTATCAGTATATAAAATACATTTTAATCATTTGATTAAATGCTTCTTGTTCTTAATGTTAGTAAAGAAATGGCCACTCCTTTACTAAATGTTATATATTTTTGTCCAGTAAATCAGCCCTGGAATCTTTGAAAGTTGAAAAGAGACAGGAAAATCTATCACAGATGATGGACAGAAAGAATATTTTCCAGTTCTATAACTGTAGGGGTTATTGTTGGTACCCTGATAACTCATCCTTCCTTTTGTCTTCTTTGTGGAATATCCCATTATTACATCAGAAGAGGGATGCTCACAGTAATGCAGTTAGAAAATAATCTATAATCAGTATAAACTGCATCTATAATTAATAATTCTCTGTTGATAGTTTGAATTTTATATCAAATTTTATTTTTTTCTAATTCATCATGGAATCAAGAGTCTTTCAGAAGATGGCTGATGGGTTTCATAAATTGAAGACTGACTTCTACAGTTATATAGTAGATGACTCATGCCCCATAGGTAATCATTTCAGAGATATTTCCTTACTTAAGCATAAAAACAGAATAATGATGGATGTTCAAAAAAGGAGTGGGGGTGACTTCTTATATACTGTATTTTTCGGACTATAAGATGCTCCAAAGTATAAGCTTTTGGGGAGCAAAACAAGGGGGGGGAAAAACTGCCTCCCAGCAATTTGCCTCCTTGCAGTAAATAGCAAAAACCCTGTTTCAGCTTCAGCACAGCCTGATTAGCATAAGCAGTTAGCTTTTGGGAAGGAAAACAAGGGAAAAAAATCTGCCTCTGCCTGCCAGCAATTTGCCTCCTTCTAGCAAACAGAAAAAATAATTAGCCTCCTGACGATCAGCTGTTTCAGGCTGCTGGGATCGCCATCGCACGCCCCAGCACCCCATTTTCAGCCTCCACATGCCCCATTTTCCACTCATTCTCATCCCTGCCGCCCAGAACAGGCTGAAAATGGGGTACGCGGAGGCGGCAATAGGCAATGGCAATCCTTGCAGCCTGAAACAGCTGATCATTGGGAGGCAGATTCAAGCAAAAATCAGCTGCTTCTGCTAATCAGGCTGTGCTGAAGCAGATCAGGCTTTTTGCTGTTTGCTGCAAGGAGGCAAATTGCTGGCAGGCAGAAGGGTGGGGGCCGGTGGGTGGGCAGGGCTACATTCGATGTATAAGATGCACCCCATTTTTACTCTCTTTTAGGGGGCAAAATAGTGTGTTTTATACTCCAAAAAATACAGTAGTTTAATGTCTTTACTAAGCATACTTAGAGAATAATCTCAAATATAGATCCTAAAAATTGAACATCTTGCCATTTTTTCCCATTATATTTTAACTGTGATGTAAGCAATAGTAAAATCTTTTGAAAAATAGCAGATATTATTTATTGATCTTTATTCTGCAAATGTAATTTATTATTGTTTACTTACTTTATTTATTATTATTTAATGTATGAATAAATTGTTATTCTTTTTTTGCTCCCGTAGAAGAGCATATTTATAGGTTACATTTGAACTATGCCGTCATTGGCACCCTCTGTTTTCTTGCATACATTTTTCTTGCATACATTTCATTACCAAACTAGGTAATAGCATCCGTGCTATTCTTTTTTTTGTTTGTTTGTTCCTCTTCATTTTGTTTTCCTCCCTTCTTCCCATTCATAATCAGTGGCCGCTGTAGCTGTTTGTATAACTTTTGCCATTACATTTTTTACAAAGTTCCTCTGAACATTACTTACTTCTCTCTTTCTTCACCTCATTATTATCTATATTTTCCCATTTTCACTTAGTAATTAGGCTGCTACTTCTCTTTCTATAGTAAGAACGAGCTATTTATGATCTATCTTTAGATGTGCTGGGAAAAGATAATTGGTTTATGGTTACTAATAAAACTTAACTAGAGATTAAGTACCTGGAGAGTTTTAACAGAAACAATTGCATGATGGCTACCAAAGTTCTCCAAGTTAAACATAAATAGAAGTTAAGCACATTAATTTGTAGTTTAATTTATGAAAGTAGTAGGTCTTCTAGAAAAAAGTTTCTTCCTCCGAGCCATCATCACTAAAGATTTAAAAGAGTTTATTTATTAACCTCGTATAAATGTATTTTTATTGTTTACTGCTTCTTTAAGCCTACGGTTAATGGCTGACCTCATCAGTTTATGCCACATTGTTTTTCAACTGCAGTTCATGTTTGAAAATGTCTTCCTGAATTGTGTTATTGGCAAATCTTGTCTGCTACAGTTTCCACACTAGTATCTCACTTCTGAATTAGTTACTATTATTTAGGCTGACCTTTTCAATCTCTCTGTCCTTCCTTCCTTCATGTACGTGGAAAACTAGAACTGCCTGTTCTATCCACAGTTTTTGTCCTACAAGCTCCTTAAGTTCTAATGAAAGCTATTTGGCTTATTTATTCACTATAGTCTAGTGTTCCATGACATGTCAGCTGTTGTATTTTATTCAATCTTATTCTTCCAGAAACACTCTGTATGCTAATTGGTTTTGTTGCAACCCTGTAAAATAGAAAGATGGAAGTAGAGGTTAGATGTTAAATGTGCTTAATTGTATAGTTAAAAACTACCTATTATGTGATTATGAAGACACTTGGAAGATGTTTTCAACCAACACAGGCTGATAGCAGGATTAAACTGTTCCCTGTTCACTGTATTTAAAGCAATATTGTTTTCTATGCTTTTAACATTTACGTAATAATATGATATAAAACATTTATGTAATAAAAAGATATAAATTCAGCAGGAAGAGTAATTTCTTGTACTATGTATAGATATTCAAGAAAGAATGGTTCATTTGGAGAATTGTTAGCTTCTAAGAGAAAGGAATATGGCAACTCTCATGTACAACTATTAATCTTTTCCATAAAGAAGTAGACGTTTTCTTGTAATGATTCCCATGGGTTTGCAAGACTGCTATCAGTTTTCCATCCTGGAAAAGTACCACCTATGTTTTTAAGCAAGTAAAATGACCCAATCTCTTAAAAATATTTATGCATTTTGAGATATTTCCTTATAACACATGTTTGATGAAAAATCCTTTTTTTGGATGAAACACTAAGCCAGTCACAATCTAGAATAACTAATTTTAAAGAATAGCTCTCATGCATTGAGCCAATTGTGTTATATGTATTTTTTTAAAAAAACTCTTGCCTGGAATCACAAACTGTCTTTGTTTCAGTCTCTGTTCTCTCTGTCTCCCTCTCCCTCTCCTCTCTTCTGATTTATTTTATTTATTTAGCATATGGTATACAATGTCAGGGAAATCTACGGATGCTAGACACATTGCAGTTCTAAATTGGTAGTTCATTCTGTTCAGCAAGTGTGCAAACTAGCTTGCACAGCTGAGTAGCGGCACTCTGTTTGCTGGCTCTTCCGGACTTCTCTACTGGATTCGTCTCACCTCTCCTTGTGTTGCATTGCCTCACATCCAGCAAAGTCCAGCACTGGCTTCTGCTCTCAACACAGCTAGGTTATTGCCACAGAAGTGGTACAATGTATCTACTCACAATATTGCATGCTCTCAAACTGCTGGGTGGGCAGGAGCTGGGGAGCTAGGGACGGGAGCTCATCCCATCTTATGGAGCTGGACTTGAAGCACCGGAGTGCAGACTATTTCTGGCTGGCAATTCTAGCATCATTAAGTCACTGGGCCATCACATCTTCTAACCAGCTGATAATCAGCTGTCCTAGTTATTAAGGTGCATTCTAGATGAAGAGCTTCTATGCTCATGTAATAGTTGGTTCCCATACTGAAAGCTTTGGAAGAGTTTAATAAACAGTTGCTAGAAATCTTCTTTAACATCAGGGAAGTGATCTGTCAGTTTTCAGAGAGGCAGTGAAAAGAAAATAAGGAAGACTCCACCTAAATGTACATTGAAGATGCATGATCTTTTAACATTCTTAAGTATGGTAATATTTTCCCTGAAAAATTAATAAAAAATGAATAAAACATATTGCAATTGGCCTATGGCACCTGATTTTTGCTAATCCCTAAATATATACATGAAGAAGAATTAGCATTTTTTAAACTTTTCCATGCAAACTTATTTCTACACATCTGTTCTCCTGTCACTCCACTGGTTATTTATAACCTTTCAAGCTGAAATTAATCCATTGATCACTAGATGATAATGCTAAGATATCTTAATGGACTGTCTCCTTGAAAATGATTCTTTCCATGCATCAACAGAGATGGTGCTTAGACTTCTAATTTAATAAAGAAATAAAGAAAGCTTGCACCCAATATAAGCTTTATTTGTGGATTACGAATTGTCTAGAAGACTTGCTCCCAAGAAGAAAACTTGCCCCTTTGTTGTTTCCATTCTTCAAGGCTGCTAGTATGGTAATATTTCCTTTGGGTGAGCTTTTGATAGATAGTGGTGAAGTGGTTTGCAACTTCGAGGGGTTTGCTTTCTAAAAAAATGTTTACATTTATGCTATATTATGTTCTATATAACTATGAATATAGAGGGCTGAGGTTGTAATCAGTTAATTTATATTTATAATATTTATAATAAATAAGAGCTCAGTAAATTAGGTAAAATGATTGTAGAACTCATGAACTACTTAAAGTATTATGAAATGATGGCATTCTATTAAGTGTCACATTAATCATACATGTAGTTTTTGTATAAATCTATTAAATATATTAAGTAAGCACTTAACTAGTGGTTGTAATTTTTAAGGAACTTCAGAGATGGTGCAAAAAAAAAGTAATAATATAAGCCATTGCACATATGTTATATTTAGTAGTGATGCAATGGTTAGAATGCAGTATTGCAGGCTAATTCTGCCCACTGCTAGGAGTTTGATCCTGACCGACTCAAGGTTGATTCAGCCTTCCATCCTTCCGAGGTCAGTAAAATGAATCCCAGATTGTTGGAGACAATATAAACCCAGATTGTTGCTGACATTTATAAACCATTCAGAGAGTGCTGTAAAGCACTGTGGGATGGTATATAAGTGCTGTTACTATTGCTATATTTTTAGACTGTCTCCATCAATAATCTGACTAATTGAAAATCCCGTTATTAGTATGTCAAAGGCAGAGGTTCCTAACTTTCTTGGCTAGTGAAATTATTGGAAATCTTGTAGGAAATATAAATTTAATTAAGTAATAATTTTTGAATTTGACAATATTTTTAATGATTTCAAAATGGCTATCTCAGAGTTCTCTCCAATTCATCAATAGTTTCCTTGGTGAAAGCAACCATTTACTTCGACAATTTTTTACTAGAAGAAAACTGCTAAGATTTTTTTACCATCACTCTAACGTTTTCTCTGTCCTCTCTGTGGAATTTTGTGCCTATTGCTTTAAGAAGCTTGTTCAGTTCATTTCATTTCAGTTCTCCACTAGCTGGTAAATCAAGTTTTTTTGTCCTGCTGTGGATAAAACTTATTCTCCTCTGATATGCTCATAGCATGTTAGGATGTGTATTTTCTGACTCTGTCTAATAAAGAAATATGTTGTATTGTTTAATTCACATTCGTTGTAACATGTATTAAACATTGCTTTTTGGCTTTCTAATCTTAGTTCAGGCCATGTCAAGAATGAAGCTCATAATCACTATATGACTCCAGATTAGTGTACTTGTTTTGTTTTTTTTCCTATCCATGAGGAAATATCTCCTAACAAAGCATTGGCCAGCAGCCCTCCATCATGTTTAGTTTCTCAGAAAGTCTTCAGTGTATTACCAGGTCTCAGAAGCATTGGCAAATTAAAACCGAAATGTCTTTGAGGCATTTGATTTGCAACAGGATGACTTTATAATCACTTAAAAATATTGAAATAATTTTTTTAAACCTCGGGTGGGACACAGACCCCAGCAGATACCCACAGCAGCTGCTAATAAGAACATTGGCATTCCCTAGATACTACTGTAAGAATACAAGTTCTCAGTTAAAAGATTCTGCCAATGAAGAAAACAAAAAGGCAGTCAAATGTGCTGTTTAGAAAATACTGGGTGGTTTTTTTTCTAACATCCCTACATTAAAATAATCACACCATACATAAAACAATAGCAGATGGCACAGAGCAACATTTCTACAGGTCAATCAAGGTGCAAATAAAAAAGGCAGACACCCAGATCCATTTATTCACACCCCAGGAGGTTCACAAGACAGCAGAAGCCAGAGTATTTCTCAGCATATATTTATGTTATGGCTTGCTAATTCTCTATGGAATTTCCAGGTTTAAGTATGTATAATGCTTCTGTGCAATTCAAGTCTGCTTTTCAGATATTGCTGTACAAGACAAGATGACATTTTGATGACTTGTCCATGTGATCTTCACAAATAGTGATGGTACGTAGCTTGTATCTTAACAAAATCCGAACATGGTTCTAAAGGGGTTCATTTCATATTATTTTCTCTCTCTCTCTCTCTCCTTTCCTCCCCCCCCCTTTCTTATCTATAATCTACCTAGGTATTATATGATTTATAGTCAAATATACCTAGTAGGTAGAAAATTAGCAATGGCTACTTTATAAGAAATAATGTTTGTCAGAATAGTATAATTTCTACACTGTAGGAAATGCTTAAAATAAAGCAGTTCATCACTTAGCATCTTGGACTCCTTGAATGTAATTCTGCAACATAGAGAAAAGAGAGTCCCATTGAGTCCAGGGCGTTTTATTTTCAAATGCAATTTTGGGATTACACTTCAATAGTTTCACCCTGGTATATCATGGGCAATTAAAAAAAATCTTACTTACACATCTACTCTAATTTACATCATAATGGGTATGGTACTGTAGATATCTAATAGGAAATATAGGATTTAATTTGCTTAGAATTCCAGGAGTCTTCTTCATAATAAAACTCTGTAGATAAATGTTATGAGTTACTTAAACTGTACATAGAGAATTCCATATTCCAAATATCTGTAGAAGATGAGCTCCTTGTATTGTGTTTCTCGTCAAGGGCAATTTTTATCTTTGGACACAGTGCCTTCCAGATAATGAAATAAGATCATAAATACAATTTTTCTGGCAGCTAAGGATGGTGCATAAGTGTTAACATGATGGATCTGTAGTACAGGAGATTAACTTCATGGTTAGGGTTTTTTTCTGCAGAACAAACCACATTCCGTATTTAAACAAGATCTGAACTCTCTCTCAGTGCCAGATAGAACCACTTAGAATGACTAACTAGGACTGAAAAAAAAGTCTACAATACTATCTTAAAATACTAATAGATATTGTCATAGATACATATATACATATTATGTTACTGATATTTAAACAATAATAAAATGCATACATTGGCAAAAATATTAATACTAAAGCCAGCATCTGATATGTTAACAAGATTTCCTGTTTAAACAGATTTGGGTTCATGTGATGGCATTCTTACACTCTGTATTATTTTATGCTTATTTACACAGCATTGCTTTCATACAAATACAATGTTGCCAATAAATTCTATTTATATTTTACATGCTAATATATGTTGTTCATTGGCATTGAAATGTATGTTTGTATATTTTTGCATAGCAGATGTTTCAGAACTTGACATAAATAGACACTGAGGAAGACAAAGGCATCTGACAATCAGGCATTATAATTTCTCATCTTCAATTCCTTCTCTGTGGGAGTTATGAGAGCTATACTCCCTCCCTACAGACTTTCATGTGCAATTATTTTTGTGAATTATTGAGGGATAGTCATTTCCAGTTAATGTCATTGGAATGCATTAATTTCATTCAGCTTCTATAATAAATATATACTTGTCATTCTATAATAAGTATATACTTGTCATTCATTTAGCTTCTATAATAAGTATATACTTGTCAGTTTTTTCCATACACATAAGAGAAAACAGAACAGAATACCGCATGTATACATACATGCATGCATGCATGCATGCATGCATACATACATACATACATACATACATACATACATACATACATACATACAAAAAAAAAACCTTTTCACCCTTATGGATCATCAGGTCCTCTACCAGAGGCCTAGGAGTTTGAGGATTCTGTGCAAGATTTAGCTGCTCCTAGCATTGCACTATCTTCACTCATTTCATCTATTCTTCTGCTAACAGTATTGTTACTGAGTGGCATGGCTTTCACATCTTTGTCATCCTTTTTCCAGAACTGTTTTAAGAAATGTTGATATTGATGGTATAATTAAATCCTCCCCATAGTATGATTTTTTTCCAGATTTAGCAATGAGTAAAGAAATTTCATAACTAGCCTCAAGAGTACGACTGACAGTGACAGTTTGTGCAGTGAGCAGAGACTTTATTGTTGATCTTTTTTCAAACTTTAAAGACTTGAAGTAATTTAAATCTGAATTTACATACATGTTATGTTTCGCCTTCAAATGTGCCTCAAGACAACCTTGTTTCATTGATTTGTTGGTCAAGCTTTGTTGGCATAAGAGGCAGAAAGATGACCATCATGGATAGCAGATTTGAAGCCAAGTTTTAAATATTCTTGTGAATACTGACAAACTTTTTTCTTGCTTGCACTACTCATTTTATGCATAAGGTTTGTGACTAAAAGAAATAAATGTGAGAAAAACTTACGAAATGATGCACATTATTAAAAGAAATAACTATTAAAAGAAGATAGCGCAGAAAGAGGGAAATTAAAAAAAACATTCTTAGCTTAATTTATGAATAATAAGATTGTCATGAAGGAAAAGGGGGGTTGTAACCTATGACCTCCCCCTACTCGCCCACTAAGTTTGAACCTGCAGCTTAGTGGGGAAATGCTTTGGTAGTACAGTAGTTCAGGTGGAGGTGAATCACACAGGCCTGCCAACGTCTAAGCATGCGTGGCCCAGCCCAGATTGCTCTGAGAGGAAAAGTCTTGTAAAACACAGCCTGGGAATAACAGAGTAAAAATAACTGTAAATCTAACAATTTCTTACTTAAACTTGGCTCCTGGTTCTGTATCCTCACTGCTGAGCTTCCCCCAGCAGCCATCTACTCTGTCTCCCCCACAGAGCAGAGCAGCTCTCCCTGCAACCACCCAGCAGCAAAGCCCACAGGAGAGAGAAAGAGAGAGAGAGAGAGAGAGAGACTTGCCATCCCATTATCCTTAGTGGGAACATATCTGAGGTGCTGGCAGTTGCTCCCTCCTCCCTCCAGGTGGGATATCCTTTACAGATCAGGCCCTAGGAAATGCACTTTAACAAAGACAACAATAGGTAAATGAAACACAGCTGTTTCATCACAAACATATAAGAACAATTAGCAGGCTTTCAAAAATTCAGTTAATAGCTCATTTTTGAATTGCCCCCACTAAAAATTAAATTGCCCCCCCCCCAGGTGGGGTGTGGGCCCCATGTTGGGAACCACTGGTCTAGGTCTTTCACAGTCTCTGTACTAACCAGTTGACCTCTCTTTATTTTATGCTGGCAGTCACTTTTCCTGTACACATTCTCAATCCCTTGCACACTGCCTTGTATTCCTTACCTGCTTTATACTGTTTGTAGCACTGTTTGTAACTGTACCATCTTTTATAGTCTTAAACAATTCATCTTCTGTATTTCATCAATTTCTTCAGTTCTGTTGTCATTAATAGTTTTTTTTTTTTTTTTCATTGCCTTTAAGTCAACATTGACTCCTGGCAACTGTTTGGAGAAGCCTCTGCAGTTTTCTTGACAGGATTTTGAAATAGTTTACCATTCCTGCTTTCTAGGGCTGAAAGATATTGACCAAGTTGGCTTTGTGCTTAAGCCAGGACTAGAAGTCCTGGTGTCTTGGTTCCTAGCCTGATACCTTAACCACTACACAAAAATGACTCATAATAATAATTTTTACAGTCATTTAAATTTAATTTCCATAACATTCAAATCCAATAGGACTTTGGTCAGAGCTATGCAGTTTTCCTCAGATTAAACAAATTTAGTTAGCTTTGTGATTGGCAAAAAAAATTCTTTTGAAGTACAAGTTTGTGAAGTACAGTTTGTAGAACAGAATGAGATAAATTGCTTGTATTAAATCCTCGCTTAAGAATAATGAACTAAACCTATGTACTGACTTTACCGAGTAGACCTCTTTAAAATAATCCTCCTATATTATTTTTTAAAAGCTGTTCAGGCAGAAAATCACATTGCTACTCAAATCCTAATTAGGGATTCAGAATTACATGTAACTGGGAAGCTGGAAACCAAAAAAAGTCAAATGTAAGCTTGACACGCCTCTGCATATTCTCCATGATGAATGTTTCTCTATATAATCCTTTCTCTTTTCATTCAGAAGTGAAGAGATAGTTGAAGAACCATTTTATAATTCTGCAATATCAAATACAACTGTGTATCCGGAGAAGGTTTTAATTCTGTCTTCAGTATGTTTCCTTCAGTTCATATTCTATTACTAATGAAACAGTGAATTGCTTTCAGGTTTATCATGCAATATTCTGTTAGTTCAAACAAGAGCCAAGTATCAACAGGATTTGCTCTTAGGTTAGTGTATTAATCTTGCAACATAAGATGAAATTGAGGGCTCATTCATACATCAATGTATTGACCTCCCATTCATGACAGAAAAAACTTGATCTTGTAGAATTTAGATTCAGAAATATAATACTTATCTCAGTTTCAATGGAACCTCAATGGAACCTTTACAGTTTCTTCTTGATGAGACAATCTACAAACATATGGCAGATCCTTCTGTTTGGAAATATAAGGTAGAGTGATTCAGGAAAATGGCAAGTCAACCAGGTTAGTTTTTCTGAACAGTGTAAGTCCCTCCACCTAAATATATAGCATTCACTTTGAGCCCCGAAGTGCAAGCAACTTTTATTTTATTTTTCAGTTTCTTTGCCACTCCCAAACTTTTTTTCCTATTCCCCTTTTAAACAGGTAACCAATTATTAGAAGCCATTAGTTCTTAGAACTTAGCTCTGAAATACAATAAATATGCATCAAAAGTTAATAGCTATGAAGCAGAAATCACTCTAGCTTTTTTCTGCATATATTGTTCTAAAAGTCATAAGAAGTCTTGTGGAACTGGGTTAGCTAGCTACAGATTATCAATTATCTCTGGGATGGCATATAAAAGTAGATTGTGGATTGGCATTTAGTACTAAATTCTTATTTTACTAACATTTTATTTCATTTGTGTATCAATATAATGTTATTTTCACTAACTGATCATTATCTACCACAAAGAGAGTTAATGCTTCATGTCTGAATATGAACATTACTTCCTGCAACTACAAAACAACTTAGAATCCTTTGCTTGTAGGCCAATTTTCTCATAAATATATAGGGGAAAATATTATCTATTTTTTCTTGAACTCTTTTCCTAATTATAAATCAGTATTGATGCTATGATTTGCTTTCAAAATATGTGTGCAAAAATAAGCAAAGCACCTCTAGCATTGTTAGATTACTCCTGATAGGACATATCTGTATCTTGTGATATAGCTCCTTAAAACACACTGGTTTATCTCAAGAAAGTACCGCAGACCACGTCAGGACCTGGAAATACTTGCCTATGTAATGTCAAGACCTGATTCAACCAGTACTTTCGGTTTTAATCCAAATACATGGGATCGAAAGCACAGGGTGCTGAGCCCTGATGCCCTTTGCTCTCCAACAACCTGCCTTGTCCATAAATTACTCCAGTATTATCTTTCTTCCTAAGTTATAGGATGCAAATCTCAACGTGCTGTTCTTACATTTCTAAGCAAAAGTCCAGAAGGAGGTGACATGTGAATTTCCATTATTTGCCTGTACCATGTGTATTAAGCTGTCAGTGAGCATCTAAATCACTTCCTTTTCTGTCACTCCACCTTCAGATCATATCCTTGGAGACACAACACCATTCAGAAACAACCTTCAGAAAATACCCCTTTAAAATGATATGTAAATCCCACAATTCATCATGCACAGTGTAGTACAGGTTTAATTCTTCCTGCTAGGCCTCAATCTGCTGAAACATTACTCTGATATACAGTACAAAGGAGGTAACAAAGATGTCCATATCAAGCTATTGTAAGGCGGTGGCAGGGAGAGAAATCGGTGAAGCTAGGGAGACAATAGCTGCAGTTTAAACAGGCTGCAGAAATTTGCTAAGATGCAGACAAAAGACCTATGCTGAAAAGCAGCTGCTGCTGTGGAATTCCTTGGGCTCCATTATATTATCTCAACAATTCTCACTTAGAAAGTGGATTTGCATCTCTAATAGAGTTCAGCCTGTGTTTGTGAAAGGCTTTCGCTAGGCCTGACCCCATCTCTCAAGATCACATTGATACCGAGTGCCTTGTCTTTGCCCTGCCCTGCACCACGGAGAGCAGTATCATGGGAAAATGCACGAAGTTAAAAAGGAAGCAGAGCCAGGCAAGAGGAAGGAGAAGAAGGCGGGAGGGGGGATGGAATTAAAGCCTCAAGGCAGTTTTGGTGGTACTTAGCAGTGAAAACTACTTTGGCAAATAATAGAGCGTATTGCTGCTAATTACTGCTAACAAGCTTCTCCTAGCCCAAGTGTGACACTTGGACTGATATGAGATGAGAAAAAGCTATTATTGGCCATGTTTATTGTAGCCGTATAAAACTAACCATAAAAATATAACCATGCCAAATTTTAAGACAGTTTAACCCATCATACAGTGGTCACTTTATTAATATTAATCTCTGAATCTGAATACATCCTTTTCTTTCTTAGCTATGTTCTTACTTTCTATCAAGTGAGTGAAAAGGATGGCTTGACTAGGACAAAATAGATTATATTTTTCTCATGTAGATATATTTCTATTTTTTTCTAATAACAGAAATAATACATCATCCGTTCACTCAAACTATCCCTTTCACTTACTTGATAATTTTAATTTATACTCTAATAGCTATTTACATATTTGTTACAAGATCCAGAATAGCAAAATCAATAAAAAAAATCTATTCCTGTATATCAGTTTTTGCCAATCAGTTTTTGCTAGAAATTACATGGCAGTTGAAGTCCAACAAATATGAGGGACTCCACATTGGGAAATATTTAAAAAAAAGAATCTGGATATTTGCTTTTTTTTAAATTTTATACTAGATTTTTATTGAACTGAACCTATACATGAATATAGAAAAATATTTGATATTGTCTTATTGTCTCATGTTAAGATTCACTAAGATTTGCTATGCACAATATACTTCAATTGTATCGCATTATTGTTTGCCTATCAATATATAGTAATACCAGTTGCTGAATATCAAAGTTAAGCAAATTTATTTTTCTGACAGGAATGGTAGGTAATACCTCCTTAACATAAGTATACTGATTTAGAGATAGAACAAGATTAGAATTTTTTCATCATTTGTTATAAAACCTTTTTAAAGGGCTGAGATATAATCTCAGTCATGCATCTATTCTATCCAAGAATATTCCAAGTAGGCAACACAAATGGAAGTGGCAAAGGAAAAGGAAGAAAATGAAATCTTTTTGAACAGATCAAAAAGGAAGAAGAGAAAAAAATGTTTGTAACTGGCAATTTTAGTCTTAAAAATAATATGCATTCAATGATTAGCATTACTTTGAAAACTTTTCCAAGAATACCTGAATAGATGACCTTGCAGTCTATAAATCAGGAACTAATGTTTCACCTGCTGGGTCTATACTTTTATGTTAGAGATGGGAAGCATAAAGGGACTTTATAAGGTAGGGGAGGCTGTTATTTTCCAGAAGATTATCTTAAACATTTAAACTTATGGTAAGAATAAAGATATCAACAAAATTATTAAAATATTGGGAAAAATATTAGGTCTGTACTATTACTCCTGATTGCTTCAAATCTGAGATTTGAAGACATGAATTTATTTCATTCTGTGATTTTAAAGCAAACTGATATCATTCAAGCTGCTTCATGATTCAGTTAAGAAAGATTCAACCATAGGCTACAATACGGAAAGCTCCCTTCTTTCTTTCTTTTTTTGCAAAGAATAGATGTATATAGCAAAAAGTAATGGACTTTTTAGAGAATTTTCAATTTTCAGCCGGTAATATTTAAGGACTTCCTTGCAATCAGATTTGAAAGTTTTCATATGTACTCTTTTACAACAGACATGTAAAGATAGTAACACCACAACTTGACATTTAAAGAGCCTAACTTGTGCTAAAACAATGTAGCAACTCTGCCAGTGGTGAAATCTAATTTTTTTTTACTACCAGTTCTGTGGGCATGGCTTGGTGGTTGTGTGACTGGGTGGGCATGGCCAACTTGACATCACTCAAGTCAAAGGGTGCCTTGCTTGGCCTCTCTTGACCTCAACGAGATACAATTTCCCTATTTATTTACTACTGAACATCCAAAATACACTATTTAATCCTATGTATATATACCATATGTGTACATACATATTACATAGTATAGTGTGTGTATAGGCACACAAAAAGATACATTATCTACTATATATACTGTA
>JANHFL010005096.1:67175-82562 GCA_032468155.1 Oxyrhabdium leporinum
TATCTATCTATCTATCTATCTATCTATCTATCTATCTATCTATCTATCTATCTATCTATCTATCTATCTATTTCTTTCAGAAGGCACGGCTGCTCTAACAGAGAGAGAAAAAGTATAATAGCCCAGCCAGACAAAGCACAGTATATAAAAGGACAAGAATTCTACATGCCTGCCACTAACAGGAAAAGAAGACTTCTCAGACAAAGGGGATTTAAGAGACAGAATGGGTTTAAGGAAGGAAATATTGATTCATAATAATAATAGCATAGAGCAGAGTATGTAGATAATTGTAAAAGAGTAATATTAGAGCAATAGGTAATAGTATAAGCTTTGGAATAGTAACTGAATTGTATATTGTAATAGTAATTATCATAGTAATAGTATAGAGCTAGAAATAGATAGAATATAGGCAGTACTCACATATCACTTTAATATGTTTGTTTTTACAAAATAAAACATCTCCACAATCCTTATAGGGCGATCTAAAAAAAGTACCTGTCCAGAGTCCAGTGCTTTTGCATCTCTCTTGAGTCTGGATCAGTCTAATTGGGAAAAGTTTAAAAAAGAGGAACCTGTGACAGTAAAAGGGAAAAAAAGTAGTACCCATGTGGCAGCTTCTTCATCCCTATGGAATACTGTCAAGAAAGTGAGAGACCTTTTGCATTTCATTCTGACAAGTATGACTATTTTATCAAATAAAGAATTTGCTTCTCCCAGTTATAGTTATCCTTACAGCCAATTCATCCTTGCAAATTTTACTAAAATGTGAAACCACCTTTCTAATGTACTAATTTATAGGATTTAACTGTCAAGGAAGTCACTATTTGATCTTCACTGGTTTCAGTTCAGTGAAACAATATGGAAGTTTGAAAATTAATGCTGTAGAAATCTGATTTGCTCTTTCTCTTCATGCTTTTCTCCTGGTCATTTTGGTTCTGTCATTACTGGCCTTAATAGTTATTCATGAACTCAGAACACACAAACATATGCAATCCAGATGTATTTCTAGTTCTTAAGGATAGGGAGTGTTTTATATCCCGTTGGGGCTTGAACACAGATAGTACACAATTTCCCAGACAAAATTGATTAAGCGATAACATGTTCTTTTATTGTAACCTCTGTGTGTTTTTTATGTTTCTCTTGTCAAGTTGTTGTGAGCCACAAAGTTACTTCTACAGAAAACCAATTTCTTGCTACAAGGAAGGTGGCTTTGCTATGGAAAGACTTGTTTATCTAACAGACATTATCTCCATTTTGTTTGCTTTTTGGAACATAAAACTCTCCAAGAAAGAAAAAATACAGTATTATTTCCTAAATATGTTAAACTCTATACTACTATTCTATTTCTTCTATTAATCAATTTTTGCATTACACATTATAGATGTATAAAGGCTATGGTGTCTGGAATTTGTATATACTAAAACTCTTGCTCTTATAACTTTTAACTGGGCAAAATGGCGCATCACAGGGCAACAATTTTTGAACCAACATATCTCAGTTGGGCTATTTTATAGAATCTGTCTAAAATCCATGATCCATGACTACTAAGAGAATAAAATTTGGGAAAGTTGTGATTGTTTCAATGCTGCTGCGCAGTCATGTGATGCTCATTTTGAATATTCTGTGGATGCTCATTTTGAATGTTCAGTTTCTCTCTCGCATTCCTTTGCTCCTTCACCCACCCAGCAGCAGCCAGGAAAGGAAAGGAAAGGGAGACAAAAGGAAGGATTAGGAAGGAGCTCAGGAAGAGAAGGAAGGAATCCCTGCATGCTTTTCTCAACCTATGTAACATCTCTTGCACTCTTTATGCTCTCTTCCTGATCCAAATTGCCTCCCCACATACTTTCCCTGATCTACAGTATTTGGCATCTCTTGGGCATCCCCAAGTTCCCAATCCATACCACCCATCTGTGTGTTCATGCAACTTTCAGAGCCCCTCTAATCACACCTGTGCATTTTTCTTGACCCACATAGTCACTTACCTGTCTGCTTACATTGCACAGGCAATGTCCTCCTGGCTTCTCCAATGACTTTCTACTTGAGAACTTTCCACAAGTTAAATAAGTCTGGAATTAAAGGGAGGGAGGGAGAGAGGGAGAGAGGGAACGAGGGAGAGAAGGAAAGAAGGGAAGGAAGGAAGGGAGAAAGGAAGGAAGGGAGTTTGATTTCCAATGCTATTGGCCAGCTCTTCACAAAGAAACTCAATGGGGAAGCTGGAAGAAACTCAGAAATTGCTTCCACTGTCACTGCTTTTTTGCTTACCTATGGTCATTTTATTTCTCTGTTAGGTCAGAAAATATGTCTGAAACAATTACTTAGTGAGGTATATATTGACTAATAATTTTTAAGTCTTTTCAATCTGTCTGCAAACAGGTGGAGCATCTCGATTGCACCACATGTTTCCAAGTACCATTTACTGGAACTGATGTATTGACAATTGGCATTTACAAATTATGATGTGATTTATTTTATTTTATTAAATTATAACAGGTCTTTTTTTAAAGGATCTTTCTAAAGGATTTATGTTTACTTCTTCTAGCATCAGATGTTGGTGATCATGTTGGCGATCCTATTTTTATCAACAGCCGCATGAAAAAGTGTTTACTATAGATGTCAAAACTGTTCACTGAAAGTCTTTTCTCATTATCACGTAGCTTCTACATTCTCAATCACACAGTAATTTTTAAATACAATCAGGTCAGTACCATGAAGTGTGCTTCATCTATATGGAGCAGCCATTCTTAATCTGGTGTCTAAAAACATTTTAGGTCTACTCCTATGCTGAAGTTATAGATTGCACTAATCCAAAATGGAACTGTCCTTGGTTTTGGTTTAAAAGAAATTTAAAAAGTGTGAGAAAAAAAAGATAAAAAACTATGAATGGCACGAAGGCCTCAAATGAATGTGAATTATTCCAGTAAGAGCATCCTGCATGATGTTACAATTTTATTAGCTCCATGGTATTCTTGTGAAGAAAGTAATTATGCTTATCAAAATAATATGCACTTTCCTATGTGCATCTTAGTTTGACACACCTGGAGGAGAAGAATACTCAGGTGTGAATGCTGTTTATTGATTTTAGTTCGGTATTCAACACAGTTATTCCCCAGCATTTGGTAAACAAACTGGGCATATTAGGTTTTAATACTGCTTTTTGTAATTGAATACAGGGTTTCCTATTGATAGGCCCCAGTTTGTGCGAGTTGGAAAAAAGTCTATAACTCCATCTCCTTGAGTACAGGTTCCCCACAGGGCTGTGGCTTGAGTCCACTACTGTTCACCTTGATGACCCATGACTGCTGTGCCAAATCTGCTACAAATCACCTTGTGAAGTATGCAGATGACACAGCAGTGTTGGGTCTTATCCAGGACAACAATGAAGATGCATATAGGGAAGAGGTGAAGGCTCTGGTGGACTGGTGCTGTCATGCTCCCATTGGAGTCTGAATCTGAGGAGGAAGATGAACAGCTGACAGAGAGCGGGACAGTGGCCCCGTTAGCTGTGGAGAAAACTGGGGAAGGGCAAAGTCAGGCTGGGCAGAGCATGGGAAAGGTAGAACAGGGGAAAGGGGGTTCAGATGAAGACCACGGTCCACTTTCTCCTCATTCTAGGGCATGCAGGGAAGAATGCAGACAAGAGCAATGTGGGTGGCATGGATTACGAGGAAGAAAAGGGCCCCAATTCCCTTCACAAGGCACACCTGGGGACGGAGTTTAAAGGAGAGGCAGTTGGGAGGGGTGTTTGTTGGGAACAAATGCTGAATTCATCTAGTGCTGATAGCTGTGGCCTGCATTCTTGGCTTCTTCCTGACAGAACTATTGCCATGCTTCTGTGTGCTTATCTTGCTTTGCTGGAATTATTGCTGTGCTTCTGTGTGCTTATCTTGCCTTGCTGGAATTATTGCCGTGGTTCTTCTTGGACTCATTATCTGGAGTGATTCTGCTTGCAATGTTTGGACTGGAGTATCTGCAGCCAGAGGCTGCTGCAGGTTTGTGGGAGAGCTTTTCTCCAGGCCTGAGAGTAAATGGGATGTTGAAAGCAAGTTGGAGCAAATAAAGGGACTCATACCTGTTCTCTGGCTGTGTTGCCTTCGTGCCACACCCCGGGTAACCACAGGCGCAATAAAAATAACCTGTTTCTAAATGTTAATAAAACAAAGGAGATCATTGTAGATTTTAGAAAAGGCCGGCATGGTCAGACTCCACTCAGTATCAAGGATGCAGCTGTAGAGGTACTCAACAGTATTAAATATCTGGGAGGTGCAAATAACTAACAATCTGAACTGGTCTCTCCACACATTATCCTTAGTGAAGCATACAAACTAGTGTCTGCATTTCCTGCATCGGATGAAGAGAGCACATCTTTCTCCTTGTATCCTGGCCACTTTTTACAGAGGCATGATTGAGAGCATTTTAACAAACTGCATCACTGTTTGGTTTGGTGGCAGCAGCGCCTCAGATAAAAAGTCCATTCAGAGAGTGGTAAGGACAGTTGAGAAGATTATAGAAAGCTCGCTTTCTGTTATTCAGAATACTGCTTATAACCACTATGTGCTCAGAGCTCAAAGCATTGTTAGAGACCCCACGCACCCACTTCACGGTTTGTTTCTGTTGCTCCCCTCTGGGAGGAGGTTTCAAAGTATTTCTAGCAGGATTTCCAGATTCTGTAACAGCTTTGTTCCCTATGCCATCCATCTGGTAAACTCGCAAGATTTTGCCATGTATATGTATACATCTGAACTAGATTGTGTTTTTTCTCCATGTCATATAATTTATGTGGGTACATGCATAATTTTGTATGTTTGTATGTATGTGTGTATGTATGTATGTATGTATGTATTTATTTATCTATCTTGTCATGTTTATGTACTGTATATTAGAGGTGGAGACCCTTTGAGAGCTGTATGAGGCGAAATTTCATTTTAATGTATGCTGATTAGTGTACATTCAAAGTGACAATAAAGTTATTCTAAATCTAAGTCATAATCTGAATTTACATTAATCAAAATATTCTAAAAATCTACATAATAATATTTCAATACCTGCCATTTTAATTTTAGAGGTTTCTCAATAATATTTAATAATAAAATTGACTTTTACAGCTATTGGTCTCTAAATTGATGTTTTTCTTTTAATCAAATCCAGAAATTTTACTTCCCATTCTTAGAGAAAGAAGCCAGTTAAGAATTATGCAGGTTTGGTTGTGTTTCTTATTATTTCTGCTACTATTTTGTGATCATTATTTGAAACTTTACTAATTTCGTACATGTAATTATTTTGCTGATTTTCATGGCTGGGAGAGGAGCTTGCAGTAACATTGTGGGGAAGTGTTAATATGGTAGCACAAAACTTGGATTTACATATTTATTCTTGCATCTTGTTGTGAAGAAACTATTCATGGTTAAATTTAACCAGTCATTTACTAAATCTAGACATTTGGAGTTAATCCTGCTTCCAATTAAATAAGTAGAGATTATTTTATGGACTTTATGTTCAACATTTGAATTTTAAGCAACTCAAGCTGGGCCCTAATTTTTATAGCAATCACACTTCAGTGACTTTAATTTATTTTAAATGGACAGCAGTGTGGGAAGAAGGTTTTCTCCAAAAAGTCTGCTTAGACATGTTTAAAGTTTAGCATTACCACAGCTGATTGCTTTTAGTTAACATTCATTTATAGTCATAATACTTGAACTTTTGGCCATCTTTTGCAATGTGAACAATTAGCTTCAAAACAACATTCAAACATTTATGTTTGTACTTTGGCATTGTTTTTAATTTGTAGTGGAACTGCAGTTGTTCTGTGTTTTATTTAAAATGCCACACCAAATGCCAATAATTGTGCGTAACTGCAATGCAAGCTTTGAATAAAATTACCATGATTCTTAAGATGATTGAGTAGAGAAAAATATTTATTTTTCAACTTTCTTATTCTAATATATGACAAATTTTTAGATGGAACTTAATAAAGTAGGGTCTTAATAAAGACATTTATATTCTGCTTTTTCATTATATAATATGATTTTACAAGTATTAAAATTATTTCAAAAACTGTACAAACACACATTTGTCTTCCTAAAACATGACAATAAATTCTTTCCTAAAGACATATTTTATTCATAACCTGAAATAGAAATATGCCATATGGTTTTACTTATAATGCATATAATATTTAGAATTATTATTTCAGGGTATGAAAGCTCATTAAATAAAGTCCAATGGGGCAGCACTGACATATATACAGTAATCAAAGTGAACATCAAAGTAAGGGATCTTTAAAACCAAAATGGATTGGTTGGTAAGACAAAGTTCTTGATCAAAGTAGAAACTTTACTATCCAGGACAGAAGAGATAAAATGCAGAATTTGAAATTATTTCTTTGCCTGGTTGATATTACAATATTAAATTATAATATTACAGTATTTAAAAGCTGACTTCTATAAAAAGCTATAAAAAAGAACCCATTTCCTTAATTTTCAGAACTTGATAAACCAGAACTCTTATATAAGTAGCCTGAGAAAAATATCTGATATTTTTAAAGAGCTAAAAGTTCTTTCTCAAAATATTTCTCCAGTGTGAGTAGATTGTATCATGTGTGACATTTTTTTCAAATGCCTTTTGGCAGGTTTTTGTTTCTTTGTTTTTTGTCTACTTTATTCTTAGCAGGTAGCAGAAGATACACTAAATGATCTCTTTAACTAGAAATACATTGAGCATCATTTTCTAATGTCAAATCTACTTTCAGCCTAGGTAATATGTCAGCCACTTACCACCAAGTAAGCTTAGTTCATAAGACTCCGAGACTCCAAGGTTTCAGAGTCTTATGAACTATATTTACAGATAAGAGAAAAAGTTATTTAGGTTAAACATATTTTAGTAACTCAATATGTTTACATTAGCTTTCCATTTATCTTAAGGTTTGTCAGGGCAAGGGAAAATATCAATTTTTGGAGAGAACTTTAGATCAGAATTAACAATAATAACATAGATGGAATAACTTATGATTTAATATATAAGCCCATGTCTTGTATCTTAAAAAATGCAAAGAACAAAGTAACAGCAACTAAACAGAAGAGAAATAGTCTAGATAATACTCTGACAATCTAATGATCAAGTGATAGTTGGAGGCTGTATTTATAGCACAGATATACTAGTAGAAAGATGGTAGCTCCTGTTTGATTGAACAATTTAAAAGGGATAAGAAAAAAACCTCAAAAGAATATAATCAACCCACATTGATAAGCACTCCATATTAGACCTCAATTCTTCCCGGACCTCCTGAGACACCATTTTCAAAGACTTGAGGCTACTGAAGTGTTTCTTGTAATTTCTTGCATGTCAATGGCATTTTATGATCTTTCATAAATGGAAGTTGTGCCATCTTTTCTATGTCTACACAATAGCATGGGACTTGGGAGTTGACAAGGATTATCTGTATCTATTAACTGACTCTGCAAGAAGACTGTTTATATGACTTTGTTTATGTGAGTTTCAAGTGCTTTCTCTGAAGCTGCAGAGCAGGTGGATCCCAAATGACTAAACCTCCCACTGCCCACCTTCTGAAATTTCCTGTCTTCTACATGTCCAGTTTTGCCAGTCCTCCTAAAGAGCTTCTTTGCTTTTCCCCTCCTTTCTATTCCACAGCAAAAATAAACTGTGATAAAGAAAGAATAAAGGCAATGGCAGAGAACCAGGTTGATGTCATGTTTTGCTTTCACATTAATTGGCAAGACATGAGGTTACAGCTTAGCAGTGTTACAATCCCTCAACAAGATGAAGTTGCTAGGGAGGTTAAAATAGGTTCAGCTGGTGGCTCTGTGCAAATATGTTTTGTCACCAGTGTAAGAAATAAACCAGGCAGGAAAAAAATATTCACACTCAGAACAAACATTTGTTTTGGCAAATAGGTATACCGTTATACAATGAATAGTTATGAATACTTTATAAATTAGACATAGTCGGGTTTATGGCCCATCGTCAACCACAAAAAAGTAAGACTGAAAACGATCCTAAGTATGAGATATGTTTTCCTATTTTTAGCATTGACTCATTTAATTTCTTTTCTGAATTAGTGTAAACTATTTGGCTGGGTAATTGCTATCCAGACTCAAAGCAAGTGCAGGTAGCCCTTGACATACTATAGTAATGGAACCTGCATGTGTACCCTATTAGGGTAGCAATTCAGGAAAATGGATCAGTTCAGGAATTATTATTAAAATTGCACCAAACTTTACAAGTCAGGATAGATTACACATATTCTCAGGAATCCAGAATTCAAATGCAGAGCAAAGATGGGGAGTTTATGCTCTTAATAGCCTAGAAGATTCATCAGTGCTGAAGGATGCTGTGAACTGCACTTCAATGATATCTGAAGATCTATATCTGGCTTTTTTGTAGACAGACAAACTTTGTAAATATTTCTTAGTTTCCTTTCCTAGGTTTCTTGCTACCTGTGTTAACTGCTGTTTATGAGATAAACTGTCAATTGATTTCTTGATTCCTCATTCACTTGCAGCCTCTCCATCATTTTTCATATCCCCTTGATCAAACCAGATTGTAGAATCTAGTGGGTTTATATTAACCTTGAAAAAATTAAGCACAATTCGATCACTTAAAACTACCAAGAAATCTTGCTGGCATAGATGAGAAAGATTCTGGAAGAAGACAATAGAAACTTATTTTAGAACAATTAACAAAATAGCTACATCAATGGCCTATGAAGTTCCTGAGAATCAAGTTTGGCTCAAATAAGACTTTTTTTTTACTTTTTAAATTCATGGTTATGTGGATATTTCTAAGGAAATGTTGCTACCCAACTAGTTCTTCAGATACTGCCAGTATTATCCATCAGTTCATGATTACTTACTCATGAATTTTTACACTTATTCTGCAATTTGTCTCCATTAGACAGTATTCCCTTAGGGATTATCTATTTGTTTACAGTATAGCTCCAAGACTAGCAAAACTTTTAATATGGTTTACAAATAATGTTGCTAGGCTAAGATCACTTCAATATCTGGAATTTCAGTTCTAAACACTCTTACATAACATAGTATGAAGAATGCAGTTGTAATTCACCAACATCTGGAGTGGCACAGATTGTTCGCAGATTGTGTATTGTTCACAATGGTTAAAAAAAAAATACACCAATTATGTTTTGGATTTGGTGAACGTAAATTTATTTCCATCTCATAGCATGATAGCTTTACTTAATTTCCATATTGGACATCAGTTGGCCTCAATCCACCCTTGTATAAATTGCTGAGAAATGTAATATGTATTCAACCCAAAGCCTTAATGTAAATGACATATTTACTATAACATGCTTTGGCTCAAGGAAGAAGGCTAAATATTGGATTATGCAATTCTGTCCAGGAAGTAACATTTTGTTTTGAAGCTGGTATTCTTTCAAAACTGGAAGCTATATCTCTTTTTAGTATTTTCACTATCAGCACTGCAATGGAAATGAGTATGTAGTATAGCATTAGCAATTTGGCTAATGGCCTTGATTTAAAAGGATCTTGTTTACTTCAGGATGTGCACTGAACCATATTGAAGTCACTGGTGGAAGATTTTCTGCCTTATGATAGTGGTAGTTTTCTGATGAGGTGGGCATCTGCTTTAAACATAGCATAAAAAAATAATAGTGCATGCCACAGGGAAGAAGTACAACATTTGTCTTTTCCTAGCTGCTGTTGGGTATATGAACTGTTTTAATATCTCTGCAGATCTTCTTCTGATGTCTTCAGCATAAATAAAAGCCAAAAAGAAGGTGTTAAGAATAGCAATAAGCCTTAGCTTTAGATGTACAGGGGAAATAAATTCTGAAAATATTAGTTGTACAAAACACAGGAATTTTTGTAGCTCACAATTAATCTCTGCATGAGTAGTAGACTCACTAAGATGGATAAACCTGGATATTTTATTAATCCACTTGGGTTCCAGAAGTGCTCAGAGAGTTTTTGAGCTAAGTGGTGTCAGTTCTTCCATTACTATGGTTAATCTCTGGAACAGGGGACTATTGACCACTGAATCGAATTGTTTCTTATTGATTCTTCTGCCAGCAAATCCTGTGGTAGGACCGTAGGTTTATTAAGGAGCCCCATGAGATATGGTGTCCAACCCCCCCCCCCAAAAAAAAAAATCCTGCAGGATTTGTGGTAGAAAACAAATAATGAATACAGTTGGGTAAATGTAGACACCAATATTCAGACCTACAATATGGCAACGAATGTGGCAAAATATCATTATGGTCATATTTCACCAGTGGAATGTTATTCAGCAACTTGTTTGAAGTTACTTGCATCCTGTAGAACAGAGTGAGTCAGTAGAGCATTCTTTGGGTTGCTATGAGAATTTGCAAAACATTTATTTATTATTTTTTAAATTTATCTAGCCACTCATCTCACAAACCAAGAGATCTGGACAGTGTACAACAAAGTAAAAAAACAACAACAACCAATAGCTCGCAAATAACACCAATTATTATTACAAACATTTTTTAAGAAAACCTATAAAACACAGCTAAAAAAATTGGATGAAGGGATATTTAATAATAATGGAGCCATCTTAGTAGCTTTCCAGTTCCCTGGAGCCCCAGGGCCGATGGACAACCAGATCATTTTTCAGAGAAAGTCACTAGCCTTTCCTTGTAGATGGGCAAAATATTGGCAGAACAAGAAGAGATAACTAGGTCAAAACTTTGCAAAATTTCATGGTATTTTCTAAGTTTTGTAGACTCTGAGGATCTTTAAAATTTTAAGACAAATTTTTAACTATGCTTTTTTGTGCAAGAAACCTGCAAAGTTTAGTTATTCTTTTAGTCTGATTCAGGAATTCATGATATAAAATTCACATTGGAAAGGTGATACTGTGTTGATTAAATTATAATATAAAGGTCGCAATGGTAACTCCTAGCAATATTTTCATAGATGTTCATATGACAATATTGCTAGGTGTTACCATTGTGACCCTTATATTATAATTTAATCAACACACTATCACCTTTCCAATGTGATTTTTCCCCATTTGCATTCATATCTAAAAGTATTACCTAAATTTGTCTATCATTTTACATTATTACATCATTAAAGTAAATATTTCATTTAAAAAATATTTCTCTTCTTATGGCAATTGTAATTTCTGCATTTGAATCAAACCTCTCTCACCCCATTTCTCAACAGACAGCAGTTATATTTAAGTCTTAGACTTGCTGACAAAACCTGAAAAGATTGAGTTCATACACAACTCCCTAAACCAAAGCAAAAACCAACAATACCATTCTGGCTTAGCACAATGTGTGAATTAGTCAATTTGCAAAGCCAACTTGTTTGAACTAAATGTTAATCTAGCTTTAAATCCTTTCAGTTCTTAAACTGCTTTATTAATAATAAAGAAAAGAGACTATGTACTGTGCAGTACTTCAGAAATAATTTAGAAACGGGCCTCACAGCAATTCCTTAAAGCAGCAACATAAGAATAAACCTGCCAAAATACCAGTGTATGTCCTTTATAAGCATTACCTTAAACATGAAGTAGGTGGGTGGCTTTTCAAAAGCTGTATAGTATATGGATTTTAAATATATCTACCTGGGTTCGGCTTTTCTCTCTGATTCTTTTAAGCTTTGTTTTTTTTTCCTGTTTAAATACCTCAGTGACAAAATAGGAAGTGAAATATATAATTAATCTCATTACATGCTCAATGTATTAGTGTTACTGAGAATGTTGTTTTTAGGTGGAGTCATGGAATAAAAGCAGTCATTTCATAAAGGTATATAAAATTTGTTGCTGAGCTGTAGAAAAAGCTCAGGTTTGAATCTAAATTAATTAATTAATTTTCGGGTGGAAGGACTGAATCTTTTTTTTTTAGATTAAAGTCATCTCAGATTCAAGGCATGTGACAAATCACACTCATGACAACCATTTTCACAGAATAGAATGTGTTAGATTATTTTATGACAAGTAATGCAAAGCAATGCAGAGTTTGGCACACTGAGAATAGCCTGATCAAAATGCAGTACCAAGGAACCAAAATAGTAGCTAGTCATTCCGAATGAAATATAACGCTGGAATTAAATTTTTGAAAAAAATAATATGGGATGAAACACTATGTTTTTCACAGAAGAATGATTCCTGCCTGCTGTGAATAAAAATAGCCATCACAAATAACACAATTCAGTAGTGCTAATTTGATAGTTGAGTGTATTTAGGAGTGTTTAATGGTCTGGAGTGAATAATCCACAGGGAACAATTCACTGAAATGTTTTAGGCCTCTTTCCCCACTACACTTGAAACAACATCTCTATGATTACTTGAATTTATTTGTTCTTATACTATTGCTTTAATCCTGTCTTGGATGATCAACCTAGTCTAGCAAACCTAACTGAACCAGAAAATTTGGCTTCAAGCTGATAGTGTTATGACATGAGAGTGGGGAAAAAAAGTACCCTCCACTGAATCCCAACAGAGGCTTGCAACCAAAATGAACAAGATATCCTCTCTTCTGTAGACACAAAAAGGTATTATGGCACTCCACTGTGTATATTTCTGGAGCATCCAGTATAGTAAGAAATTGAAACGAGGTAAGAGGTAGGTCTGGCTACAGTACAATTATTTCATGTACAAACTAAGATTCAGAATATTTGTGATGTTCGCTGAAGAATATGTCAGCTGTTTTAGGAATTGATTCCAGCACTTTATCAGCCTGGAACCATAAATGAACTGCATTGAAACTTCAGCATCTCTGAGAGTTTTGGTGATAACATGGCAAACTAGACATTGAAGGTGTGGGTATAGCATTGGAGTGATTATTGATGACCAAGGAATGAACCAATATGAGCAAAATTTCTTCGGAGACAGAAAAGAACATACAATTGTCCACATGTGCTCTGGACATCTGTTCCTTACAACTAGACTGCAGGAACTGAGGTTATTGTGATCAAATGATGAATGGAACAGCCACGACTTGAGGCATTCTATATACTGTATATTCGCAACCATAATTTAGCCTAAAGTATTCTTGGGTGAATCTCATTTCTTAATCACTTTTGGAATTAGTATTTTACTGATTTTCAAATATTAAGAACCTTTGGAATGGCACATTTGATGGCATTTACTAAGTTTCTTTAACCTTTTACGAAAGAAATTTTAAGTATGACTTTAAGAACTCAGCAATTTTGGAAAGTAAACGGCAGAATGGTGATTAAAATGTTGTTTTGGAATGTCCTAAGGGTGTAGACGGATTTGAAATCGGATTTTGAAATTAGTTAAATGAATCCTTCCCATGGAGAAAACAACTCAAATTTTGAATTCTGGGAAAAAAGAAACATGATATGATAGGGCTTTGAAGGTTGGACACTAGAGGGAGCTGAAACAAAGTAAAGATTACAATTAAAGGAGAAGAATACCTATTTGACTTGTTAACACAGAATGGAATAAAAATACCACTGGATGCACTAAACAGTAGACTCAAGTTAATTTTAAGAATGCCTGCCATCATGTGTGAACTTTGAGTGAATGTTGTTATGGGCACTAATCAAAAGGTTTACTTTTTTATTTGATGAGGAGCCTAATAGACCTTTGATGTTCTGCTCCCCTCTCTGTTCATTGGGTGCATGGACTAGGTGATTTTATGTGATCCTCATCTGACTTTTCCAATTTATGAAGGGTTACTTGTATTTAATTAATCTCATGTGATTCCTAATATTGTCCTTTGAGATACCATCGGTTCAGCTGGAGCTTTTTCAGTTTCAGATTCAGACTAAGAATCTGATGCCTAAGTCTGTGCCATGAAAATTTTCCTACATTGGATTTACAAAGAAGTTAAAATTTTGGAAGTCTTGATAAGAGGAACAAAGGCAAAAAAGAGAAAGAAATCAAGTTCTAGCACATTATTTAAAGGAATTAATGATCAATATTGTTAAAAGAAAAGAATGGGAATATAAATTTGGTTAATTTGATCAACATTAAAATACATTTGTGATAATTATTAACTTTTGCTGACCAGGACTGAATGACAAGGTTTTAAGGATTTGTATATACATAACAGATGTGATATGGGATTTATTGTATTTTAATAGTAAGTGATAAGTTGTTATAAACAGTTATACTTGCTGATATCTAAGAACTGTAGTGGCACAGTGGTTAGAATGCAGTATTGCAGGCTAATTCTTCCAACTGCCAGCAATTCAATTCTCACTGGCTCAAGGTAGACTCAGCCTTCTATCATTCCAAGGTGGGTAAAATGAGGACCCAGATTGTTGAGGGCAATATGCTGACTTGTAAACCACTTAGAGAGGGCTGTAAAGCACTATGAAGCAGTATATAAGTCTAAATGCTTTTGCTGTTGATATGAAGGGGAAAATTACTTCTTTATATTTTTCATCTTTTGTTATTTTTTCTTTTTTATATTTTATTTTTTTTCATAATTTTTGTTTCTATTCCATTATGTTTTAATAGTTTGCATAAGTTTTATCTGCACAATTGTAATACTTAATATTAAAAAAACCAAACACATCCAGCATGTCACTCAAATAACATTTTATCACATAAAAACATTATTCATTTGGATATTGGTTATGAAATGAAAAAGAGGGCTGATTCAAACAGTCATACAGATGCAAGTTATATGTATGATAAGGTCCAAGTATCTTCCAGTAACAGATAATATGTTAAAATCCATTGTGTTTGGATATCTTAATGCAAAACTTTGGATGTAATTTAGCTCAGCAATATCTCACTTGTGTTGGTAAAGATTTTTCCCAAGATGGCTGCTTTCAAATCTATGATAACATGTCCTGGAAGATTGAAATGTTCTGATATTACTTTATCCTTTCTTTTATTTAAAATTCACATCAGTTTAGCTACTTTGTGTATCTGATACAATGAGCTCTAATTCATAAAAGTTTATAATTTTTAGTAACAAACTGTTAGTCTGAAAACATGTAAGACTTCATATGAGTTTTGGCTATCCTAGAGGACCACTGCTCTGTTCCTTCACTGTTGCATCTTGAACCCTTTTGCATATTGAGTGCTTTTGATATGAACTCCTAACTCAAAATAATTGCAAAGTAACTAACTACAATGAAAATGTATTCCAAAGTTTTTAACAATCATTTTGATTCCTAATTCCCAGAAAAATTGTTGAAATTATTAGGGTTCAGGAATACAGAGTTAGTTTGTTCACCTTAATTATAAAGTGACAACCTGTCTAATGTGAATCTTTCATAATAAAATAATTTGCTAGTAGTCTGTAGCCTAATCTCACATTCTACATTTTAATTAAATCCCATTATTAGAGAACTCTCCTCCATGATTTATTTTCTTTCTTTCTTTCTTTCTTTCTTTCTTTCTTTCTTTCTTTCTTTCTTTCTTTCTTTCTTTCTTTCT
>JANHFL010005097.1:10130-26916 GCA_032468155.1 Oxyrhabdium leporinum
GGCGGTTCACAACAACTATTTCTAAAACTTTAAAAACCCTTTAAAAACCCCTCAGTCAGGAAAGGCTTGTCGGAAGAATATCCTGTATTATAATCTGCTTTAGCTTAATTTTAGCTTAATTTTAACTCTTCCTATTTTTCTTC
This sequence comes from Oxyrhabdium leporinum, assembly GCA_032468155.1. Lineage (NCBI taxonomy): Eukaryota > Metazoa > Chordata > Lepidosauria > Squamata > Cyclocoridae > Oxyrhabdium > Oxyrhabdium leporinum. Next base: position 10,274 of record JANHFL010005097.1, read on the forward strand.
TAGGAATATTCTTCTTTTCCTTGCCACCGTTGCTCAAAGTTACTTCATGAATGTCGAGTGTCCAGCTGTGTGGAGCACAGCCTGCCTTCTGGGTCTTCTTGGGATGACTGCTAGTACTCCAGGCCTTTCAGGGTGTTACAAGGATTCAGTGTTTTGTTCCAACACATCTGTGTTGTGTTTTTCTCCTGTCAGCTTCTGAGATGTTCTTTCATTTCCAGCACTCTGGACTGTTTACAATTCGTAGCTCCCAGGCAGCTAAAAAACTATCAGCATTCTGGGTTCTGGAGGAGTAACCAGGCTTTGGGTCCAAAGCATTTGCAAACACTTTGAGCTATTTTCAATTGCCAAAACTCTGGATTCTTCCAGTGAAATATCAGTTGATCTTTTCTGACATGTGCCACTGTTGCCAACTGTTGTCACTGCTTGCAAACTCCATACTTGCCATCATGATATCTATCTCTTTATTTGTTCCCTTTTCTTTCAGTTTTCATGGAGCTGCCGTGGTCTCTTAACAAAAAAAAAAAAGTCTGGCTTGTCTGGAGCAGGACCTGGCAAGCCGCTAAGATTTGGGCAAGATTAAAGAAGAGGAAAATACCCAGACTTCAGTAAGGTATCTTTAATGTTAATCTTGCAATAAATGCAGAATCATAGAAAGTGGAAGAGAAAATTTTAAACCAACATGTGTTGGAAGAAATATCCATCTGGTTCAGTTCCAAGCTGGGAGAAAGGTACTGGAGGCTGATTGGAAAGAGGGTCCATTTATTGATGAACAGGACCACATGGATTGTGGTTTGATGCAGCTGACCACATGGAGTTGAGAGTGGGGGGTTTTATATCTTCTCTTGGGCTTTGCACTTGAGTTTCCTGTTCCTGTGCAAGAACATGTATTCAATTGGCTGTTGTCAGACTTCCATGGGGCCATATCATAGCTGGCTCTATAGGTTGTCTGAGCTCCCAGGTTTGGTTGAGGTTTGAACTGCTGAGATGATGCAGTGAAAAGACTTGTATTCTGAATGGGTGTTGGGTAATTCCTATTGTGGCTGAGGGCTAATCCTATCTTTGTTGGATCTTGGGTGAGGGTATTTGCTTATAAATAGAGGTATCTCTCTATTTATCTCTTAAGTGCTGGCATCTGCTGAGGGCTATTAAGAAAGGTGGGGGCAGCTGTCTGTCTCCAAGAGCATATTTCTCCCTTTAGGGAAATATAATAGCAATAGCACTTAGACTTATATACCGCTTTACAGTGCTTTTTCTACAGCCCTTTCTAAAGGGTTTACAGAGTCAGCCCCCAACAATTTGGGTCCTCATTTTACCCACCTTGGAAGAATGGAAGGCCGAGTCAACCTTGAACCTGCTGAGATTTGAACTGCCAAATTGCAGTCAGCCGGCAGTCAGCAGAAGTAGTCTGCAGTACTGCACTCTAACCACTGTGCCACCATGGCTCATATTCTGCCTTTTTAATATTTCCTAAAATATTTCATTCTTCTAGGGGAGGGGTGGGTGCTAACTTTCTACACATGTATTACCAACTTTCTTAACAGTTTCCTAACTTTCCTAACAGATAGGATTACCAGATGTCTAGCAGAAGGAGACCATGTCATTTTGTTGTCTTCCTGTCCTCTCTCTGGCAGGCATAGCTTTAAAATGAAATTTTGTTCAACTTTTTGAGCATCTAACAAGCTTTCTTCCTGAGCAGCTTTTCTCCCTGGTCCAGTGCTTCTCTAATAAGAGCTAGCTGGAAGTTTAGAAACTCTGTTCTGTGACCTTAATTATTTCATTAATACTTGCCTGGTTTCTGTTGCTGCCTGAAATTGACAAGACCTTAATCAGTTACAGGCTGAAAACTTTTATCTCTTAAGGCTCTAGCACATTCCTGAGACTGAAAAACCATTTTTTCTTATGCTAGAAGAAGTAATTATGTATACAAGCCTATATACATGCAAAAAGAATTTCATATAATTTTTTTCTGGCAGTTTTTCATTGTAACATTTTGTCACCGAGACCAAAAAGTTAAACAATTAGCGGCGCCTCCTTTTCAATTATACATGTTTCCCTTTGCCTGTTCAGATAAGTGGTAACCCTTAGCCTTGCATGATCAGATTAGGGACTTCAAAATAATTACTGTAATGTCTTTTTAGTACAAGGCTGAGTCTTATAAATATAGATTCATGTAGGTGAGAATCTGATCATGTCTCTATTTAAAGGAATGGCCTAGCAAGGTGAGTGAAGGGTCCAACTTTATTTCAGGCTTTTTGGAATATCGGGCATCTTGCCCATTAAATATTATCCATAACTAGATCATTACATAAGTTAACTGATTTATTCAATGGCAACACAAGCAGTTCTGATCAGTTGGGTAAGTTCCCAATTCCAAGGAATAAGAATTTGTTTTCTGCTTTGTGGAATTATTGTTGAGTTCTTTTGCTTCAATGGAGAGCAATAGACTAGGAATGAAGCTGAATGCTTCCATACTGCCATCCTTAGCGATATTACTGAAATAACTGAATGATATTACTGAAATAAATAAAGTAGATATATTGGAAAACTTATTGTAGTAGAAAACAATAAAAGGCCATGGTGCAAAAGCAATAAACTAAAATTGGATTTTTTTACTTTTATTTTGATATGTATGAAGAAAGAACATGTTTCCACTTACCTTATTTTTATCTAGGTAAAAAAAAATGAACTTCTTTTATTCCCCATTGACTGAAGCCAAGAAAAAACCTCTGAAGGGGGAGAGGGGCATGCCATGGAGAAAGGAGGGTCCACCAAATTAATTCAAGTCCAGTTGAGGAATTGTTATAGAGTAGAAACTAGATCAACTAGGGCCTGCAGCAAAATGTTGCAGCATGGAGTACATTTGTTCAAAGTCTGAGCTTTCACATTTTATTCTCCTTTCCCTTCTAGCTTTCCTTTTTTTCTCTTATATTTTTCTTGGTGAACTGTGTTCTGACTGTATGTCCCATTCTTTTATTTTTGGCAGAAAGGAAAAAAAATATTGCCTGGAAACAGTACAATATACAGATAGGCAAACTCTCTTTTCAAGAAGTCAGAAGAGAGGAAGAAATATTTTTGTTTCTTTTCCCCAGATTAATTTAATCTTTGGTAAAATATCTCCTCCTCCACATTTTTCTCTGGCAGCTTCCTTTTCTGTCCTAATGTCTTTAAATAATTTTACCTGAAATGTTACTAGGAACATTCTATATAGCACCTTGAGATAAACCCGAAAATGTCTATCCAGACAAAGAATTTTTATTTTCTCTCTTTTTCTACATGTCATATTCCTTCCATCTGGATCTGTATTGTTCTGAGTGATACAATTATGGTTTGGAGACCTGGAACAATTTAAACCAAATCTTCAAATCAGGCTGAGTTCAACTCAGGCCAATTTTGACTGTTTTGTCCTATATTTTTTTACTCCCTAAATGGATATTTCTCTTTGTTAAAGGGTTTTTCATTTTTGCTCAGTTTTCTAGTCTGTCCAGATTAAACAGCAAACTTGTTCCTAGTTGTGGTTCTATAGTGGTTAAAGTGTAGTATTGCAGCCTAACTCTGTCCACAGCTAGCAGTCTGATCTATACTGGCTCAAGGTTGACTCAGCCTTCCATCCCTCCAAGATCAGTAAAATGAGAACCCAGAAATCGCTGACATTTGTTAACTGCTCAGGGAGTGCTGTAAAGCACTGTGGAGTGGTATATAAGTTTAAGTGCTATTGCTATTGCTATTATTGAGGATTAAGGTGAGACAACATTGTGTTATTGTTGTTTTTCCTCCTAGCATTTTCTCTTGAGTGCAGGAGCCATAATAATAATCTTGAATAATATTGACCCTAATAAACTCCTATTTCACATTATTTGATGTAGAGAAGCTGTAGGTACGTTACAATATATAGTGTTCTGGAAAATTTGTCATTCTGGGCTCTGATGCAGCAAAATTGTATAGTTTACTGCTACTACAAGGTATTGCCATATAAAAACAAATGTCTGTGAATTAAAACCTCTGCACATATATTTTGTACCACAAATTCTTAATGTAGGTTTCTTGTACAAAAGATAATTACTGAAGGAAACTCTTACTGTGGAAAACCTTTTAATGAATTCCTTGCATCACAGGCTAGACACACATTACAAACAACAGCAACAATTTAAATAAGGGAATTATGTTATGTGGCCTCTGTTGCCTGCTTCCTCTTCCTCTTCCTCGATCAAATTAATTTAAACAGAAATTATATTCATTGGCTTGCCATTCAGGTAGACAATTGATTTGTTTACATCAAGGAACCTTGTCTCTTGCCCTTTTTTTTTTACCAACTTGCCTGTTGAACCCACAACTGAATTATTTACTTTTCTAAAAAAATGCTTGCCTTTTTCTCCCTACCACAATGCCAAAAATTAAAAGGAAAACCCTAATCCCTCTTGCAAAACAAATGAGACAACCTGATTTATTGGTTTATATTAGAATGCTTCCTCTAGGGCAGGGGTGTCAAACTCATGGCGTCATGGCAGCATGACGTGATGTATCGGGACTCCCCCCCACTTTGTTAAACCATGCATGGGCATGGCCAGTGCGTGACTCATCCAGCCCGTGTGCCGGGAGTTTAACAGCCCTGCTCTAGAGCCTTAGTAGCTCTTCTTTTCTACCACAGAACAAGTAAAAACTCCATACCTGTTAAACTCACTTCTCTAGGAATTAAACTTTGAGTTACAGCAAATCTGCTCACAACTAGGCAAGAAAAGATTCTATCCCTGGTGTAGATTTAGCCACACTAAAATAGATTGCCCATTTTAGAAATAAGATGAGGAAAGATTGGATCTCCCAACAGTAGCTACTAATCAGAGTTACACACAGAAAAAAATAGGCTCCAGGAAATATCATTTTCTAAGCCTCCCTGGGTTCTTCAGGTGAACCAGAACAATTTAAGATTTCTACCATCAGCAGAACTACAAGATTTTGATGAGTACTATTTCCTCTTTCCACTCTTGTACCTGGTTTATGTTATGTGAAAACTCACAGTTATATATAAAAGATGGAACTCGTATTGCAGGTTCATACGTTGGCATATTATACTTCAAAGTTACCCAAGAGCAAACCAAATCTCTCTAGTTTTAAATAACAGAAACCTCTAGCTCAATGTAAACCAGGAATACAGTGAGGAAGCCAGCATATGGGTAGGGAGAAGTATGAGAATAAAGTGTGAAAGCCAGATGCTAGTTCTTGGCTTCATGCTCTATGGTTGATCATGATGGGAAATATATATATATATTCATTCCCAGTGCAGCTCTTTATGAGATGTGTAGCATCTGCTGAAAATAGCATCCCTGTGTCTAAGTTGTAGTTGGATATAATCATATTCAGAATTGCTCCTTGCTCAGTTATTCAAATAAATGAGGAACCTTGAAATGCAATGAAGTTACATGACAGATTATATTTTACCATCTGCTCCTCGAAGAAAGAAATGGAAAAAACATGGGAATTCTTTTGCTTTATAGTCCCCCATTTCTTATCACCTACATTTCCGCCTTGAGATGATTTAACTAGAAATTTAAGTCTACCGTATTGGAACGGTCTCCTAAAATTGCAAAGCCTGCCTTTTGACCCAACGATAGGATGCTCTGTTAATGTTGCTAGTATATCTCTCTTTCTAGGGTATGAGTATATCAAAGGATAGGGTAGGGACCTACAAAATATCCAGTACTGCTTAATGACACTATTTGCTTTTGACAGTAGAGACTTTATGATGACCAAGAAGAAATGTTGGAATGGAATACAGATAAACTAGTTCAAAATTATTTAACTGACATGTAGAATATAGAGAAGAAATGTACTGCAGAAATGTGAATTGGAATCAAAAGTGAGGGGGGAAAAGCACAAACCTAAGATGTACTGATGATACTATTTTGATGGATATTTGGGGAAAAGACTGTGACAAAACCATACAAAATATTTTAAGTGCAGAGCTATTAATCTAACAAATGTTGTTTTCCCCGTTGCAACACATGATGTGAATACAAATAATAGGAAGAAGTAAATGCAAACAACAACAACAAAAACTATGGTGACTTAAAAATGGTTGCGAATTGTTGGATCACAAGAAGAACAAATGATTTGAAAATCAGGAAGTAAAATTGAAATGACATTGAATGCAGAAAAAGCTTGGCTATTTTGGAGACTTCGTGTGAAAATAGTCACGGGAGAAAACCCTGATGCTTGGAAAAAACATAAAGGCAATCAAAGGAAAGACTGACAGAAGGTAAAATGACTAAATACTATCACTGTCACAGCATAAGCTGAGAAGAACTATACAAACAGAAGAAGTTATATACAGACAGTCTAGGCAAAATGATGTCCATCAAGACATGAAGTATCCAAGATATATGTCAGGATATTGCTGTAAAAAAGTAATAATCTAGCAGATTTGTGTGATTACTTTTCCAAATGTGGTAACTATTCCATACACCAAAACAAGTAAAAACTAACCTCATTGGCTTTCATGTTGATATGTTTGTTTGCTGGAAAGTTTGCTGGAAATGTTGCTCTGTGCCTCAAGAATTTGTCCGTTTAAGGACTGAGAAGAGGTGTATTAATAGACTTCGAGCCTGATTGCTGGAGCAAGAAAATATTGAAAAGGATCATGAATTACCTCAATAGGTTAATTAATTGGTTTATAAGTCCACCTATCTTAGGCAATTCTGGGTGGTTCATAATAAGAATAAATAAATAAATAAAAACACAAAACAGTAAAAGCACTGAAACAATAACCCAACAACCCTACACCATAATTGCTCTCTTGCGATGCCCTGCAGCAGGCTCAGCTGCTGTACTTGTATAGTTTTTAGCTGTGCAATCTCCAAACTGAAAGAGTGGTCCTTCAAAATGGTAAAGGTAGTTCACTGTAAGCAAGTGCAAAGTCATGCAGATTGGTACCAAATTTTGTGTGTGTGCATGTGTAAGAGAGAGAGTGTATGGGGAGGGGAGGGGAAGGAGAGAGAGAGAGAGAGAGGGAGAATGAGAAAACCTAATGTTACACATACATGAACTAACAGTAATCACAGAACTATACATTCTTCCCTGGTCCTTCCTGATCTGAAGAAAAGCTTATATACTTTTGATGAAACATACCAAATCATTTCATTTTTTAAACTTTAAAGCACCTTTTTTATTAACTGTACTTTATTAGAAAACATATCTACAGCTATATTTTATGGCTTTATTTATTCCACTGTATGTTTTTATAAGGCTGGGGATAAGAGTATTACATCTTAATGGACCTGGCTTCATTTAAAATAATCTAAACCAGTTAATTAATTAGTTAGTTAATTTTTAAACTACCCATCTCCCTAACAAAGGGACTCTGTGTTATAACATATAACTAATACTTACTTTGTAATGCTTACAAAGGTTAAGTTGCAAACTCAAAAAAAAGTTATACTGAGCATGATCAAAGGCAATTTATCCCACAGAACTGTAGGCTCTAGGTGTGTTTAATTATTCTACAAGAAGCAGAATGCTAGAGTTAAATAACTGACTTTTTAATACTGAAAAAACTTGTCAAAGTGCATTATTTCACAGGGTGTAATTTAAGTGAACTTTAGTAATAAAGCAATTTGAACACACTCAGTAATTTTAAACTGAAGCCACCAGATGGCATAAGGAAATGAATATCATTAACTGTACATGTCCCCTGGTTTGGAGTTAGTTCAAAACCATACTTTTCTTCTTTTGGAAAGAAGAATATCTGTATTATTCTAGCAGGATATAAAACAAGAATAAAAATATAATAAACACATTTCTTGAAGATAGGCAACAGCACAGTATGTCTTGGTATTATTTCCTGTATCTTTGTTAGCCCGGTAACCTAATGCTCATAAGAAATATAACCTTACATGTTGTTCTCTTGGGACTTTTTTATTTTTATTATTCATCCTTTTTCTGCCTTTTTCTTCCCATTGAATGTGCACTCTTCAGATTCTATCTGAGACTGAAGAATTGGGAACAACAGAAAATTGACATTTCTTTCTCTTTCTGAATTGCATTTTCCCAACATAACTTTGTCTTTGAACAACACTCTCCGTTGTCCCACCAGTGTTCATTAAACCAGCAAAAAAGTGAATAACATTTCTATATGAAACATTTTATACTGTCCATAGTCCAGGCTGACTGAGCCTTCCACTAGCGCAAATAAAAATAAACTTACACATTTCACAGCATTGCAAAAAGTAAATGATTGTTAGGAAAATCAGATCTGGGATGAACAACTTCAGAAGATAACTAATGGTGGCAAAGTGATACAGAAAACATGAATTCTCTGCTGCATTTTAATGGTAGTGGGGATTTTTGTTATTTACACTTGGTAGACCCAATAAATATCAATTAATGAAATATAAAAGTTGCAAGTATTTAACTTATAGGAAAGTAGCTATATCTTTTGGAATGCTTATGTGACTGGTACATGATACTATTTGCCTTCTTGCCAATATTCCATGGAATAAAATACATTTTATTGTTATTTGGGTTTCACCCAGGTTCACCTGAGAGAGGGAGGAGCTATTTTCACATATTCTTCAAACTCATAAGATGTCCTCATGGTTTTTTTTCAAACAGATTAACAGAGTTGGAAGGGACCTTGTAGGTTATTTAGTCCAATCCCCTACCCAAGCAGGAGACCCTACACCATTTCTGACAGATGGTAGTACAGTCTGTTCTTGAAAGCTTCCAGTGATGGAGCTCCCACAACTTCTGAAGGCAAGCTGTTCCATTAGTTGTTTGCTCTCACTGTCAGAAAATTTCTCCTTATTTCCAGGTTAAATCTCTCCTTGTTCAGTTTCCATCCATTATTCCTTGTCTGGCCTTCAGGTGCTTTGGAATAAAGCTTAACCCTCCTCTTCTCTGTGGCAGCCCTCAAATATTGGAACACTGTTATCATGTCTCCCCTAGTCCTTGTCTTCATCCTGCCCCTGTGGGTCAGCCCAGCTCCTTCAGGCTGGGCTTCCTGCACTAAGGGTCAGGTTCTGGACAAATATAGGATCCCAGTCAGCTGTTCCTCAGCTGTGTCCAGCTCAAGCGCTACTGCACATTTCAGGACTTTCCAAAATCAAGAAATTCTGGTTCTGAAATTAGCTAGCTGAAGAGGTGAAAAGAAAGGAGATGGCATATCCAGTATTGGATTTCTTCCTTTGAGTACAGAACTATTGGTGACCTTGAATGATATAATCTGACAAATCTTCAGGCTGTTTCCCAAACAGCCAGAGATTGTGGACTACACAGTTATTTAAACTTACCTTTATAGAGAATGGCAAGAGAACAGGATTTTTGCATTTTAATATGACATTAAATGATTCTGGTGGTATGAAGGGTTTCTTCAGAATTTTAGATGTTTTTGGAATAGTGTAAAATTTATTGGCAGAACAAACTTTTACTGCCTTAAAGTTATACACCAAGGATACCTGATTTTCCTACATTTCCTCTGGGATCGTAGTCTAGATACAGCTAGAAGATTTTAAGTGGATCGACAGTTCTTACTAGTTTTATTTGGCTTTAGTTTTCTGCCCAGTTGTGTGTGCTACTAATTTTTCCATATGTACAGAAAATGCCAGAATGAGCTAAGCAGCTTGGGGACTTCAAGTTTTTATAATATAGTGTATCACAAAATGGAAAATGTAGGTTAGGGAAATAGAGAATATCAGTTTCACCAATTTCTCATTTTTATATCTCTAAGAGATATTCTTTTTATTGGGGGGGGGTGTTTTGTTTTTCCATTTCCATAATTTTTTTCTTCTCCTCCCTCCCCCTTGAAAAGTTTACAGGAAAATTGATATGGTTATGTTGCAATTTCTTTACATATGCATAGATAGTTCATATATATATATTTTCCTAATGCACTGGTTTTAGGTATGCATTCTGATGGCAGCATTTCTGCATAAAGTTTTTCTTAATATAATAGATTGTTAAGCATTGCCCTTAATTGATACATTATACATATCTATAAAAGTGCAGTAATAATAGAAATATATCTGCCTGTTCTGTTAAGTTCTTATGAATATAATACAACAAGAAAAACATGTTGTCAGGTTTGGAAGCCATATTTACAAGGAAGTTTCCAAACTGCTACATTTTAGTGCCTGGGAAATTGGCAGGGGGGAATTAATGGTGGAGTAGATTAATAGACATAACAACATTCTTTCTTACTGAGTCAAGGACATGTTACCCTGCACCTGGATGGGAATGTCTCCAAATGGGGCGAATAATTGATTGGACTATATGATGGACTGATGGGGTGCAGAGGATGGTCTTTGACTTCTCTTTTGGGATGGGAAAATCCGGAACTCTCAAATTCGGGTTTTTCCAGATGTGCCAGTATGACTTCTTCAATAAAGTTTCTTATTTGGATGGACTTTGTTTCTGACTATTGAATGGAAATGACGGAGTTTCGTTGGAACGCTGACACATGTTTTGCAAAAAAAGATAAAACCATATGTAAACCTTTCATTTGAAGTACTGACTGTTCATTCCATAATGCTGTGCCTAAGGCTGTAGAGCTTTTTTAAATGCTACCACTGAATTTTAAATTTACATCACCTTTTTCTGCTGAATAAAAAACTGCTGAGCACATTGATAGAATCTCTTCTAAACTTTTCTGCTTTCATCTTACAAGTGAAATAAATCTCCCTATACTTTATAAGTGTGGTCATATTCCACTAGAGAGCTTCCACTGCAGGTAGTAAAAGCTATATAAAACAAAAGAACTACGGTCCTTTTTATCTTCTTTGGTAAGGTTTGTTCTCAATAACTACATGATATAGGAAACCCATGCACCCTGGAACATCAACTATTTAAGCTTTAAACATTTTATTTATAGTGGATGAGTCAAGCAAGTAGAACATTTGCCTCAAAATGTGTAAATTAGGTGTGTAAAATGTCTAGAGGTTATCAATCTAGTTTCGAGCTATGTAACTAACTATTGACTATGATTTGAAAGGAGAAGCTGCTGGAAGTTGTATTTTAGCCATACTGGAAGATCATAGCTTCCCTTTGCCTATTTTAAGAAATGGAGAAATACAAGCAGAGTTGACTGTGGGGATTGGTCAGGATACCACAGTTCCAATTATTTTATTCAAGTAGACTGCACAACTCTTAAATATAATTTTATAAAAGGCTATTCTAGAGAAGTGTGGGATGGTTGCTTTTGTTTCAGAAAAGTATTTTGGATCAGAGCATTAATGTGATTTGCTTGATGAAGCTACTTTGCATTGCCTTAAGGTTTCATCCAGCAGTTCTACTGTCAAGAGACTTATGCACATGTACAGTCCTTTTATATAAGTGCCTTCTGGACAGTAGAACTGCAATTCTTTCTTTTTGGAAAGAGAAGAGGAGATTCTTTGTGACACAACTTTGAATACCTGTTTTGAATTAAACTTGTTTAAAGCAAAGCATCCCTTTCAAAACTTTGCACAGATCTTCTATTTTCAAATGACAGCCAGTAGTACAGCTCTTAATAGGATAGCATTTTCTGTTGTAATATTCACAATCCCTTTAAAAAAATAACTAGGCTGTTAGATTATGCATCACTTAATTGTCTCCTCCCAACATCTATTCCTCATTCAATAGCTTTAGGGTCAATTATACTCAGTAGTTGAAGGAAGAAAAAAATACATCAAATACCTGAAAATATATTTGTTGCACCATAATGCCATTCTGGCCATTCTATTACATTTCTAGCTCTTGAGTTATCAAAGTGACATGGTGGTCTGATAGACAAGTGCTGATAGACAAGCAGCTAGGTCCACCAGTCAGAAGAGCAGTTGGAAGAGGTGGTGTAAGCCTACACCCATCAAACACAGCTCCCATTGCTCTCTGGAGATGTGGGCATAGAATTATTTCCCCCTCCTTGAGCAAGAGCTCAGTAGGCTGCAAAGAGAATAGAGCAAAGGAACTTTGCATGGCTGCTTGCATGTAAACAATTTTACCCTGCCAAATGAGCTACATCAGGACTGCTTCTATTAAAATGCAGCAGCAAGTATAAGCAAGGGAACTCCTTGCTCTGTAACAAAATTCCTAATGGGAAAGAATTATCTTCATTCTTGAGGTTGGTGTGCTTGAAGAATCCAGTCCTGTGAAGTCTAGTATGGAATGACCTGATCCACACCTCAAGGAAGATCAGACTATAATCATCTATGAGCATGAACAGTTTTAGGTGTCTCGAGATAGGGGTTATTTTGGGTGGGAGGGGGAGATTCAGAGTCTAACAAACATATGTTCTGAAATATGCACTTAGATGGAAAGTACATTAGGAGACATTCATTTGTGAAATCAGATGAAGCAAAGAAATGGCAGAGAAGAAGTACAATTCCAGGGCCTTTTGGAAGCCGAGCAGGAAATTTGATGTTCAGATGGAAGTGAGCTAATGAGACAGATCAGCAGTGAAATCCCAACTGATATGTAGAAAAAGAACAAAAGCTAATTCAAGGGATTGTTTAAATAAGGTCTTGCTTGTGCATAGTGCATTATGGATTATTGGTTTTTGGAAAAGCAGGTTCTGATCTACAAATCTGGAAAAAAATTATCACAGATAAGTATTATGTTCCAGAAAATTAAAAAAGAATAGCAAACAAGAAAGCATGGGAAAATCAGTCTTTGCAGTTATTTAATTTTCCTCTTGACAATTGAATGGTAGCTTAGGATGTGTGCACTCTACCATGTGGTCAACACACTAATTTAAATATCCTAATTGAAACATTATAAATGGAGATAAGAGCTGCTGTTATTTACCTAATTAATTAGATAACACAATTAGCTTGAGAATGTCGTAGCAATATTAAACTTATGCAACTACTAAAATTATCACTCTTCAAGACAGAAGTGCACGCAAAGGTTATTCTTCATCTAGTCTACAAAACAGATGCAAAATAATTAGTGAGCTCAAACCATACTTTAGAATCAGTTGTTGCTTTATGAGAGGATAAATAAACAATGCATTTGAATCTTCTTGGTGGCTAATCAATGAAGTTAGCTTAAGTATGTATTTTATTCCCATAAGCTAACCCTTTCCTTTGAATGAAAAAGAAGTCCATGGAATACATATGTTCCCTTCTTTCTTCTACCTGTATCATTTCCAAGCTGTTCCAAAGATCCTCACAAATTTAGTGGGTTCATTTGGGGTACTATGGTGAGTGATTATTAGATTTACCATCCAAATTTATTCTTCTGACATATGAACTTGATTGGATAAAAATAGTTCAAACTATTTCAAAGTGTTTTGCTTTTGAGCCAAAACCAAAAAAGTTCTGAAACATTCATTTCTCATAAACATTACTACCAATTCTGTATTGAATTTTCCATATATATACATTTCAATTATTATATTTATTGACTATGTATTTGTCTAATTATCACAACATGCATATTCTTTCCCCAGAATAAATATAAATTTTACAGGAATAGCAGAATCTATGGCTGCATGAAAAATATGTATATATTGGATAGACAAATTGAAATCAAAGAATCTCTCACTGAAATCAAGGGGAAAGCAGATCACATGGAAATTATACAATGAATGAAATTATAAGAAATACAACTGAATGCTATTTAATACTTAAATAAAGTACTGAATGAATGAGTAATAAAATTAATGAAATAATAAAATAATAAAATGAAATAATGTTTGTACATTCAAGTTATATGAATTCTTACCTGGGAGTAAGACCCTACATTTAAAAGATATAAAAAGTAAGCAATGTTTTGGGGAAATTTATTTTAAAAAAATCTTGTCTTATTTAAAAAAACACAGGTTTTTAATGTTGTTCTAAATATTAACTCTCCACTATTTTCACTGGGCTTTCAAATTCAGTTCCTATAATACACAAGACCACTTTCAGTAAACATATAATTGGGCACAGCATCAGGCATATCAGAATTCATGGGAACTGGGCAACTATAAAAGGCTTGAATAAATAAGGAAAAATAAATATTACCAAAAATCCTGTGGGAGGCCAGTCCTATCATGAAACAGTCTAATCAGTGGCCTCAAGTTCAGAATGCTGTGGAAACAATTATGTGACTTTATAAGTTTGGATGTTCTACATCAGGGGTGTCCAACTTGCATCGTCACGATGTCATCACATGATGTATCACAACTTTTTTGTCCTTCGCTAAACTGGGTGTGGGTAACCAGTGTAACCAGCGTGTGATGCATCCAGCCTGTGGGCTGCGATTTTGACAGCCCTGTTCTACATACTTCAAGCTACCTTGCTAAAATCACCAATATTATTATATTAGCAACTACCTATTGCTAAATATTGGGAGTAAAATCCAGATGTTAACACCATTGAGTGTATGTTCATCATAGAATGAACATGGGTATAGACTATTCTTATCTTTTGTCTCAAACAACAAAATTATTCCATGGAGAAAATGTCTGATTTCTTTTTCTGCTTCCCACACATTTTGCAAAAAGTTTATTTGGAAACTTCTTTCAAGAGAGAAGATAATTTTGATGAATTTCCGTTTGGAGTATAATTTTCTTACTTTACTTATGTGACCAAGATGTATGTTTTTTTTAATGTTTTTATTGTAAATGATCTCCTCAGATGTCTGCAGTCTTTCCACTTTTCCATGCTTCAATTAAATCTCATGGGAAGAAATCAAAAGGGAATTCTTCTCATGAGTTTTTCATGGTAGGAAGTGTGGGCAGTCAGAAAGGCTTCAGAATGCCGGAGGGGTATATAACAAAAACAAAAACAAAACAAAAACCCATTTATAACATCCCATACCATCTGCAGAAATAAACTGAAAAACACTGCAATGAGAGATTTGAAATAAATTCTCAAATAGCCCCAGAACAAGATTAAAAAAAAAAAAGCCAGAAGACTCTTTAAAGAAAGTGCAGGGCAGATATCAGTAAAACATTAAAAGAAAATGTCATGGAGCTGTATTTGACTTCACAATCTATAGATATAATATACTAGCTCTACATAGGCATGACAAGGTGCTCAGATAAGCTCACAGATATTGGAGATTAATTTTACTTTTCCCATGGGATCCCTGAACATTAACACAGCCTGGATTATAAACAAAACCTGTTGAATTCAGAAGATAGAAACTGGCATAGTTTAGACCCCTTCCTGAAGCTTCCTCTGCCACCATTCATTTAGTCAACAATCTGGTAAAAGATGGCCTTGTGTTGTATTTGAGTAAACTTAAAACACAATCAAATAGATTAAGCAACATGAATTTTGTACAGTATTAATAAATAATTAGGCACATTATTAGAAGCATTAAATTATATCCAGTGTATTCTAAAGTTGCCAGTTGACACAAATAATTGGATGGTTTACAAGAATTAAAGAGTTTGAACCAAAGAAAGTAAAGCAAAGAACAGAGCCAACTATGATTTTCAAGCACTTGGTGTAGTCTCCCATAAATTTGATTTTCACCTATAATCTTGTGGCCATTACATTCAGCAATGAGTTCGGATTAATGGCACAGAATTCATGGATCCTTTTAGGGTATAATGGTGGTGGTATTCTTGTGCATCTGAATGGTCAGATGGGCAATTGTCTTCTTTGTGAGAATTATTTTACTATGGCAAATGCAGATTTGTTTGCTTGTAAGCAGAAGAATGGTATAGAGTTTTTACAAAAGCTTAAGTTATATTAAATTATATTATATTATGTTAGAGGGGTTGTAGTCACAACAATATCCTATCTCAGTTTGTCAAGGCCGTTCTGTGCAGCACCTGGAAGAGGAGTTCTGCAATTTTTGTCAGCCTCAACAAGTTTAAATTTCCATCTCCCCCTTTGCATCCTGCTCCCTCCCCTCCCCATCTCTTTTATTTTTTATTGTAATTCCATTTTTATTGTTTTAGAAGTATTTATCTTTTATGGTTTTAATGCTTTTAAGGCTGTAAGACACCCAGAGTTGCTTTGAAACAAGATGGGCATCAAATAAATAAATAAACAGATGTGTGGACTTCAATCCCAGGATTCATTTCCAGGAACTAAATTCCATAAATCTTAAACTTCTAAGATTGAGAAATACTGATGTAGGCTGATACACTGCAATGCTAGATTTGCCACAAGATAAGACAAAGTGGTAGACATAGGTGGAAAAGTTACTTCAAAACATTGCCTTCATTAAAGCAATTCATTCTCTTGGATATGATGTGTAATGTTAGGTGAGGATTGTTATAAGAATTTATTTTAAAGTCGAATGCATACATGTAAGCCAGGTAAAGAGAGAAGTCAACCATGAAATCAAACCCATTATAGAGGGCAGTAAAAAAGAGATAAGAAACTGTAATGCAGCAAGACATGTTTGATGCAGCAACCTAACAATCAATGAAAGGAGAATTGAAATGGTACATGATAGAATCAGGGGTAGGCTTCAAAAATTTCAGCAACGGGTTTGCTGCCTGGTTGCTGGGTGGGCATGGCCACAGTGGGTGTGGCCAAGTTGTGCCTTTCCTCAAGCCTCCAGGAGGTGAAAACGGCCTTCCCAGGCCCCGGATGCTCTCTGGATGCTGGAAATAGGCCCATTTCCAGCCTTCCCAAACTTCTGGGAGGCCTGTTTTTCTCCCTCCCTGAGCCTCTGCATGTGCCCTGCACTTACCTGCATCCAAAATGGGCCGTGTGGAGACTCCTGGGAGGGGC